>JAVHNF010031387.1:8030-22682 GCA_034783455.1 Micropsitta finschii | reverse complement strand
AACAGTAGCCAATACTGCCTATTAAGCAGAGACAGGCTAATAGTAAGGAAAACAATTAGGAACTATTATGCAAATTCTGAACTGGCTTTTCTACTCAGCCACTTTTCTTTGGCATCCGTTAAAACTGCTTTTGTTCACACTAATATTTGGGAAAGAGATTTTATTTATGCAAATACATGCATTCCTGAAAAAACAAAATTGCATGTAAATGAGCATATTTGTGCATCCATTACTGAATTTGAGTTCTTCTTTGCTCCAAACACATTTCAGATGGTCATAAATGACTAGTGAGAAGGAAAGAGAAAGCATAAATGAGTCAATTTTTTCTGAGCATTTGACAGATACACAAAATGCCTATTGTAGAAGAGACTAGGAAGCTACACAAATGTATAAGGACAGCAGTAGAAAGCAGTGCAGTCAACAGAACTGTAATTCCTGGTCAACCTTTTAAGTCTTCCAAGATATAAAAGAACAAATGGCATTCTGAAAAATCAGTTTATTCTATCTACACTCTACAGGCATGTTAAAAATACTTCATTGGAAAGGGCATCAAAGATGTACTCAGACAGATATTCAAAAAGCAAGAGTCAATGGAGAGATTGCTAGTAAGACCAACCCCTATTAATTGGATTTCTCTTCCTGTCAATTAGAAGATACAACAAGCCAATAAACTGAGGTGTAGCAACAAGCTTAGGAATAAATTCCATTAATTTTTAACTTCCTTCTGAAGAGAGGCAACATGCTCCTTCCACTTGCCTAAAGGAGGTCAGAAGATTGGAATACATCTCTAAGGGCAGACATGAGGAAGCTGGTAATACGGTTTATTACTTCTGTTTTCCAAAGTCAACAGCAAGTTCAGAAGGTGCATCACAAGCCTCGCATTGCTGTCTGGCCGGCAGACTGGCCAACATATTCAGTTACCGGTGACCTCCCAGCTACATACCCTTCAAAAATATATTACTTGTAATTGAGACAGCCAGCCTGGATGAGGTAAGGAACTCCTCAAGTGCAGCTATGATGTTTCAGGTACCTTCAGCTATCAAAGATGATATATTAGATGCAACATATAATTCCCTGCTATCACTCAAAAGCAACTTCTAAGAGAAGCAGTAGGAAAAAAGAAAAAAAGGCACTAAAAATGAAGACACAGCTCTTCCAAATTGTGCACAATTAGCATTCCCTTACTCACTCTGATTACAGGTGCGGATACAGTCTGATTTCAGAATTGATGGAACTCTGCTAATCCTGGCTAGGTGGAACTGCCAGGTACTGTGTGAACTTTGGTTCACAGTGGTACCATGAACTCTGAAACTCCAAGGAGGATTTTCCTACTAGACATTCCAGTCCTCTCTCAGAAGTACAGATTTCTTTTTAGAATTTCCCCACGCACTATGTTAGGATGAAGTTGTTCACTCTATTTCTTAATTTATTCCAACACTGTGCCCTGCACACATTCAAGTGCTAAACAGGACTGTCTCAGGAAATTTGAGAAAATTTGCACCATCAAATGCTGGGAATTCATCAGACCGATTTCTGTTCCTCAACCTATGAGCAAATTTTGACTGCAGAGAGTGATCCTACTTCTCCTTTGTTTAAGTAGAACTTGCATAAACAGGATTAAGGCACATTTTTTCTAAATTTCACAGACTGTTTGTCACTCTGATCAGAACTCAAGATCACAAAAACCTTCCTTATGTTCTGCTTCCACCAATTATCTACCATTTTGAAATGCAAGATCTTGTGAGTATTAAGCCATGTAGAGAACTGTACTGAACAAAATTATGCTGTTTTCTTCAACTGTTACATGAAGGTGACAGGACAAAATGGTTGGACTCTATTTTAAAGGTCTTTTCCAATCTAAATGATTCTATGACAACAAGACAACCTATAAATACCGCTAAATTAACATGTTCAATAGAGAGAAATGAATGTGCCTATTACATAGATCTTGAAGATTTGAATTTTTGGGCATACTCTTAAAATTCTGCTCTGGAGATTATTTTGTTACCTAATCACATTCTTTCAAGTGTTTTGCTCCCTGTCTTGCTTATGAACAAAGAAAACTAAATGCCATCAGTAGTCCATTTAGTTAACACCTCTCAGCCACAGACAACATCCCATGGTTATCATAGCAGGCAAATCCTTTGAAAAAAAGCACCACAGGGATTTGTGAGGATAAACACTTTATGCAGAGCCAAGCTTCTAATGAGAGCTATACAATTATCTCAGTTGGTGGCCTGTTAGAAGCAGTCAGCTCAGAGAACTCTACAGAACAGAAAAGCAGTATCTGCCACACCAGTCTCCCACCCTGCAGAGTACTCCTTCAGTAAACACAGTAACTCTACATAACCAGTAAGCCTGTTCCCAAAGCACAGCACTGCTCTGCAGAATTCGGACAGATGGAAGCAGCACTATGTGACAAATGGCTTCTCTATCATAAATAATAAGCATTTGCCTTTTTTTTTTTTTTCCAAGGATGGATGAACCAAGAGGTTACTGCAAGAAACAAGCTTCTGCAAAGTGGGCTGGGGTGACTGAAAAGAAAATAAAATATATACAGAGGCCAATCAGTTTCCTAAGAATCAGTTGATTGTAAAGCTGTTGTCATGACTAGGAACATGTATGCATGGGTTTTATCTGCTACTGGTCCAAACCAGAATTTCTCAAATGCATCAGCACAAAGTGATGAAAACAGTAATTATTTAGCTGTTCAAAGCTGATCTCCAGTTTGCATTCTAAACCACTCATAAATGCTGAGAATTATCTTTTCCATTATCTGTTGTTATTATTAAAAGTACTATAAACATATTAACAGATTTCACCCAAAGGTGATTTAACGTAATTCATTATTCAGCTGGTTTTCAGCACAGATTTTGTGGCTGGACGATTATCTCAAGTCGAGATCTTCTTTGCCTCAGCTTTTCCCTCAGTCTTCACAAACACATCATGAAAAAAAATGGAACACAAGAAGCTTTCTAGCTTTTTGTGTAACAGGGAATACCATGTGCCTCTGCCTCAGTGTGAAAATAACTTGGGCTTCCCTTCTACTGCTTCCCTGCTAACTGAAGATAGAGGAAATCAGTTGTTACTCTTACAGCTTGGGAGATCTTCCCATCACATTCAAATCTAGAAAATGTGTCTGCATGTAAACACACATGATAATCTTCAAAGCCTGAGGGACTGTGTGTTTTTAAAAAAGGTATCATCAATGGCCTTTCTTGTTTCTAGAACACTGAATGAATGCTCTGGTATCTATAATATATATCTCCCATGTGCTCAACTAGAGGTCATAATCTGTCACTCAGTGCTGTGACCTGTAAGATGACAATGAAGCTTCCTCATTCATCTTGTCACATTAGCTATCAGGAAAGATGCCTATTCCTTCTTTGCTCAATCTTTTATAATTTCCTGTTCCTTTGTTTTGCTTTCCTATGCTACATTTTGCATGGAACTTAAATGTAAATGATTTGACTGAAATTGAATTGTTTACGCAGTATTCTGCTGTTGATGAACGAACTGTCAGTCACTTCCATAAATCAGTAAATCTTGGAAACCACCAAGAGTAGTGACATTATTAGTTTTCTGTCAAAAGTCCTTTCTTCTACACATTAGATCATTGAACTGATCTCCTTGACTTAACCAAGAATGATAGAACACCAAATTGGATGATACATCAGGGATTAGCTGGTCCAACCTTTCTTGGCAAAGTATGACTTAGACTAGGTGGCCCAGCACCCTGTCCAGCCAAATCTTAAGTTTCCAACACTGGGAGTACACCACATCCCTGAGGAGATTATTTCAATGGCTAACTGTTCTCCATGTGAAAAAAAATCCTCTTGTGCCCAACTGGAATCTCCCCAGGAATAACTTGCATCTAAAGTGAAAGAGGGCATTTTTGTTTGTTTGTTTGTGAGATCTTACATTTAGTGAGCAGCTATGGTAATTCCTTTTTAGTGAACACAGTTTTGAAAGAGGAAACCAAACCACAGAACAACTGTTTGGAAGGCACCCCTCCAGATCTGGACCACTGACCTGCTCAGGCAGGTCAGCTACAGCAGGGTGACCTGGCCACATCCAGTCAGGCTGTGAATATCTGTAAGGATGGAGACTCCACCTTTCTGGGTTACCTGTGAAAGTGTTCATCAGCCTCAGGATACTTCCTTATGGTCACATGGAACGCGAGATGTTGGCAATTCCTTCTGCTCACTTTCCCGGAAGTTCTCTTTGGAAAATGAGGAGCGTTAGCATGCACTACAAAAGACAGGGAGTCCCTGGTTTTGCCATATTACACTTATATATTCAGTACGGATGGCAACAATTATCATGCCTATTCCTATTTGCTAATTTAAGCATATGTCCCCAAAGCCCTTCACTGAAATGGAAGGTTCACTAGACCACCTGCTATTTATTAGCTACTACTGCATCTGTTCCTCCTGCCTACCTCTTTGCATACAAGACATCTCTTCAGGATGAAGTTAGAAAGAAAAGGGAAAGAAGAAATTATTCGTAAATTCAGATGATAAGACTATGGCCAACTCGGGACTAAATGTAAAAAAAAAAAAAAAAATCCAAAATAAAAAAAAACAGCTTTCAAATCATGTCCTGAATAGCCCTCAGTAATGACTATGGCTGTTACAGTAACCAAAAATGGAGTTTTTCTTTGGAGCAATTTTCACTAGAAAGGGATAGCTACGTCATGCATTTGAGAACACCTATGAAAAATGCTCATGTACAACTCAAGTGCATGTCCTGATTTCCCACAGGAAATCTTTCATGCACATGCTTCCTCTGCATGTTGATGGTCCTCAAAATCTCTAATGTTCATCTGATAATACGATACTCTGTATGCCATGTAGAGATAGGAGCCTGACACAGCAAGATGGCTGGGGTTTAGCCTGCAACATATTTTTGTCATGTTTCATTTCAATTCCAACAATAAGCACAAACTAATTTGATGGAGATGATAGATATGATTCAAAAGCATGTTGTTTCATAACATACAGACACACACTCTTATTCCATCATGAGACGAAATGGAAAAGTGGAATTCAAAAGACTAGTCTTAAAACACAGAAGCAAAAGCAGGACTGACTGAGAAAAGCCACCAAAAGGACCATTACAGAAAACGACAAACCTGAGTACTCAATGGTCATGCTAGAGATGGGCTAAAGGTAGGCTGCCATGAGCATCACTATACTACTGCTACCAAATCATCTCAAACCTGAACCGTTCACTTCCATATATTCCTTTCCACAGGTTAGTTTCCTCAGAAAAGACTTTGTACATTTACACTGTATGTATAAAAGTACTAGTGCAGTCACTGGTAAAAGTAAGTGGCCCCATGGTTAAACGGCACAGCTGATTAACAGGTAGAAATGGCAGCTGTTGGCATGCAATAACTATTCCACAAACACTGAATAATGTATTGAATCCACAAATCTATTTTTTTTTTGCCTTATTTACATTACCCCTGCATATTGACAAGCCTTAAAAACCTAAAAACATATCTTTTAAAAGTCAAGTATGGCAAGATCTCTACTCCATTATGTTAGTACATCACTTAATTCAGTGTTATTAAAATTTAGATTCCTTCTTCCAGTTGAATGATTTCAGCAGAGATGTTTGTCTTTGTCAGTGAACTGAAACTGATCACAAACCAAGGCACCAAAGCCCAGTTAGAATTCTCTTCACAGAGGAGTTTCCACCAGTTTAGCAAGTATATGAAATGCGTCTGATTATGGCTAAAGCACATAAATTTCTGTTCCTTAGCCAGTCTCAATAATTGCTTCTTTAAAGAGATTCATGGACAGCACAGGTGATGAGTGTGCCCACAAGCCAACTGCCATTATTTTAGAGCGGCTGAGAACTGTCTTCATGCTGACAATCAGCAGTTCTCCAAGCGGGCACTGTGCCTGCTTGCATTAGTGAGTCTCCTACGGAAATAAAACAGACAGTGACTCTGCCTGACACTGGATTGGAATTACATATTGGTGCACGCAAAGTGATTGTGAATTGATTGTGAGGATGGAAACATACTTCATTTATTTCCTACCTACTGAGAGACATTAGATTAGGCATTAGACACATGAAAGCATTTATTTATTGAAATAAAATGTTCTTAATTTTACAGTGGCTTGCTTCTATGCACTGTAATTGGACCAATGTAGCTGATCTATGTTTCAGCAAATATTCAGGTGCTCCTTCATTAGTTTCATCCACTGTCTGGTGGGGCGGCTGGGTACCAGGAAAAACCCCCACATTTCTTTAGACAGTAATATAAACACACAATAAGTATTTGAAAAAATTCAAAACTGTTCAGTCAATAATATTCTCATCTGATCTTAACAGTGACGTTTATGCAGCATACATAATTAAAACCATTTTCAGAATCAGCTTAATTAATCTCAGAAGTTCAACATTCAAAATGCAGAGGAAATATGCGTTCACAACTCATTATATATCATGCAATTATATAATGAAGACATCCAATCATAATTATGTGTCACAGTAGTAATTCCATGTCAGAAAAAAAATCCATATATCTAGAACAAATATAAAAAAGCATACCTTAAACGGTTTGCCTCTAGACCTAAAGGGATTATTTTAGACAGACTCTAAATGCTACCAAAACCCAAGGAGAAAGAACCTTGGAGCAAGGAGGATGGGGTGGGGTGTGTGGGGGGGAGAGAATCTTGCCTCAGGGAGAAAATAAAAACCCAACATTCCCACTGACATAATTCCCAGGTGGTCACAGAGAAGCACAGACAGAGGACAGTGACAGACTGAGCTGTGGGGTTGCTTGCAGCTGTTGAATTTCTTTTTTTTCCTCAGTAGGTAGCAGAACAAACAGCATTGCATTTGGGCTCCTCACAAGAAGGCTCTTGGACCAAGAAAAGGCTTAGCACTTCCTCCTTATTACCACAAGAGATAAATGTACTAACAATTTAAACAGAAATAGAAATGGTATCTAAAACCTCTCCGTAGATTTAAGTAGCATGTCTGCATTCTAACCTACCTTTAAAACTTGGTCTGTACACAGGAGTGGGAAATGAGTCAAAGCAAACGTCATCCCATGTTACCTTTGTATCAGCTGGGAACCAGTTCACACACCAGTGGCAGTGTGGGGGTAAATCTCAACTGTGGAACATAGCTTTCCAAATGACATTCTCTTGGTTCAGGTTCTTTAGAGCAAAAGTAGTCTTCAAACCTTTTCTTAACACCCTAGATAACACAATATCCTAGCAAGCCTGCACCTCATTACATATACAGAATTTCTTTTCTTACAGAGGAGTGACATGGCTGATGAAAAAGTTACTCTTCTCCCAGAAGATACTGTCTTGTGACACTGAGGTCACTTGCTGTTTTGGTCCATCATCCAGAGTCATTCAGAAACATTATAAATGTTTAATTTCCAGTTTCCTATTTGGGTATAGCTGTGGTTTGCAGAAAGGACCAACACATCCTAATCCATTAATTCAGTATGACATGTAAATTGCCCTTTTTAAAAAATCTTATTTATTATCTGTCAATATAAGCCTAGTTAAACTGTGAGGATCTCTTAACATCATCAATATAATCAAAATGAGATGCATTTTCAGTAGCCACTTATGTGAAATAATTACATGAGTTTACAAACAAACTCATCTGGGAACAGGTGTCTATCTCAGATTATTTTCATGCTGGCTAAGTAACTAAGAGCTGTAACAGAGACCAAGAACAAAATAAACCTGTGTACAGAAGTATGACCTTTCACCAAGTGTTGCCTCTACATGTTAAACTCAAAACATTTCATCAGGGCAGCAAAAGGCCATCCACAACTTACTTGTTGTAGCCTTGTCCAGCACAGGCTTGACAAGCAGACAAATTTGGAAGCTGGATTAAAACAATGTGTATCCCTCCCTGTCATGCAAACACAGATTTCCACAACAGTTCTAGGTTTGTTGCAGTCTTTAAGCATCCTACTCTTTAAGGAATGTTTGCAAGCATGTGAAAAGCAAAGCTGCCAACATAATGAGAAGGATAACAACGAAGTAGATTACTACAGTCTCCAGACTAAGGCTGGAGTGGTTTTGGCAATCCTGAGGTAATAGTTATCTTGATGGTCTTAAAACTTTTCCAACCTAGCTGATTCTATAGTTCTATAATTCTAAATCTGAAAAAGTGAATGTATAAAATATAGCAATCACACCAAACAATTCTTCGCCATACACCAAAACCCACCAGTACACAATTAAGGTAGGCTAACCCACAGCTCAGAAGAGAAACAATGTAACCACACCTCTGGCATTCCAGCCACTACATTGAAGTTTACAGGAAGCTCACCTGGCAGCTGATCTGCTTGCATCAGCCCAGGGCTGCTGCATCGTAGGGCAGCTTATAGACAGAACCTTCTCGTACAGGATCCATACCATCTTGGGAAAGAAGCACTTGGCATTCAGTGTGGTTTGTGGTACCCTACATGAAAACAGCTCAAAAGGAGCAGCTGTCTAGCCAGAAAAAATCAACAAAATCAAGGCAATCACAACTGCATGGCTACAAGGCACAGTCCATCCAGAACTACAAGTTTCAAAGTATTTTCATGAAGTATGATGACCAGTATATCAGATACAAGAAGTCCATACAATTCCTATGTAAGACATCATAAATAAAACCTCAGAAATCTTACTTGCAAGTGAAAACATTTACACCAGTAACAGGTAACAAGAGGGAACACCATGAAAACATTCACAACTGCTCACTGGTTAAGTTATTCTGCAACTTGTAATGTGTGACTACTCCAGACCAGAAATTGCAAAATATTTAAGGACCCCATCTCAAAACCTGACCATCTGAACTGAAATACCTGACATCCTAACTCATACAAAGCAGCACATCGGTTACCTTTGATATGCTGTACAGCATCTCACAGAAGGATTCTCAGAGAAAGAATCCGGGTTATTTCAAGATTACAGCAGTTTTAATACACCACCGTGAAAGGTATTTATGTATAAAGTTTAGATTATTTTGATTTCTAATGCCTTCTGAGCATGCAATATTTACGGAAACCATCATTAGCTTTATGCAGTATCTAAACATTCCATCAACCAAATGTTCCACCAACACTAAGGGAGTCTCATTTTTCTATTGTAATGGAGGAAAACCCACACATTTAGATATATAGGAATTTTCCTTTAAAACAACAATTCACATGCATGACAATTAGGAATGACTGAAATTTGTGAAGTAATCATAAAATGGATGAAATAATCATAAAATGGATAAACATACTTTAAAGCAGCAAGAATAACACATCAAAAAAATCATATGTTAATTAATTTTGGCAACCACATGTTAATTATTTATTCCAGCAGCTACAGCGGACTAATGTACTGCAGCATATTTAGTGAATAAAAAGACTTAAAAGAGACTAAAACATGCAACAGCTTTTTATATATTAGCTGTATGCTGAAAGGTGAGAAAGAGCTGCTAACCAGCTTATTAGGTCAGACATCACTCAGCGTAGTAAACAGAGAGCTAGGATACTATTGTGTTCTGTAATTATACACATAAGAAAAATTTGAATGCAGGTTACTAATGAAACACAAACTCCTGCAGTTATCCACACATCCCATTATTTATCTGTTTCTCTTCTTCTAAAAACATGTGACACCAAGTAGCATGCAACTGCAGAGAAGTTAATAATCAGCCTTTCATATTGTGCTGATCTGGTTGATCCCTGAATTAGAATGAACAGAAGCCACTTACCAGGATAGATAATTAAAACTGTCAAATTTTAAACTCACATATTTAAGCCGAATGCTCTCCACAGCGGTTCCAAAATTTTGAGGCAAAATTGTCATGGTAAATTACATCTTCCAAGTCTACCAGTGGGCTTCAAGAGACAGGGAATCTATCCAGGACTCTCCAGGAGCTTACTCTTCCTCCATCAAGGAGCTAGGTGTTGGCACAGGAAGTAAAAACTGTTATTATAAAACCAAGAAAAATGCAAGAGAAACAGGACGGAAAATAGGACCGCATACAATTCCAGTACATAAATCCACAACCAGACATCTGGAATACCAGGTGAAACAATTGTTTCATCTTAAATCAGAGTTCAGAATACATAGTTAAGGTCACAAAAAAAAATGTAGCTAAAAACCAGCACTGATATTTCCTGAAAAAGGGAACAAGTGAGTCGTGGACAACACTGAAAGATCACACACTGGAAGATGATAAATGGAAAGACTTTCATGCATGAGGTACAACCAGCCTGCGATATTTCTAACCATATGATCGTAAAATGGTTAGGTTTGGAAAGGACCTTAAGATCATCTGATTTCAAACCCCCTGCCATGGCAGAGATGCCTCACCTCTGATCATGTTGCCCAAGGCTCTGTCCAACCTGGCCTTGAACACTGCCAGCGACAGAACATTCACCACTTCTTTGAGCAACCTGTTTCATTGCCTCACTACCCTCACAATAAAGAACTTCTTCCTTATATATAACCTGAACTTCCCCTGTTTATGTTTTAACCCATTACTCCTTTTCCTGTCGCTACAGTCCACTGAGCTGAAGATTTTTCGAATGCAAAAAGTAAGATCAGTTATGTAGTTAAATAATAAACTAACCAAAATTATAATGGCTTACACAAGCAAAGTTTGGAACATGCAGTAAACAATGTATTTCAGGACAACCCAGGCTCTAACTTTCAGCTATACAACTTCTGTATCAACAAGATTTATCTGCTACCAATCTATTACCAGCCAACTTGATTTTTCTTACCTCTTCTGGTGAAGCATTTGTCAATGTTCCAAGCCCCCGTCCTGCAAACCAGCCCAAATACTAGTCAAAATGGACTACAGACACACTGGAATGGCAGCTCCCTTATTCTCTAGCAGTATTACCCCAAATATCCTATCTCTTTTTCCTCATTGTTATGCAGTAACAGTCCACCCTTATAATTAAAGTGTTATTCACTCAGAAAAGGAGAGGAACATGCCATTTCATAAGAAGCCAGCAGAAAAACAAGCAGAATTCATCTTTCCTTGAAAAGCCATAGTGCAATAGTGAGTTTTGCTGTAAAAAAAGCCATTAAGTAATAATCACCAGATTTTATGAATTCATGCAGAGATAAAATCTCTCTGGTATCTAGCCATTATAGCAGCCTTTGAGGTTTTTTGTTTGTTGGTTTTTTGTTGTTTTGTTTTTTACACAGGGCTGAAAGTGGGGGTGGGAGGTCATTAATGCTTAGTTCCCTGTAGCTAAACAGCATCTTTAAAGTACCCCTAAATTTCATATGATACTAACTGTTGTCATAAGCACAGCATGCACAGGGTAAATTAGATAAATTAATTAACCTTGGCCTTGGGATTCTTAACTATCTAACCACAGCATTTGGAAAAGCAGTTACCCATAAGCTCTCTCTAAACCACTTTTATATCCTTTTAGAGCCCATAGCTATGCTAACCTGAAGGCTCCTTTAGCTCAAGATTGCTATACCACCTCAATACAAAAATAGACTTCTGCTGAGGAAAAAAAAAAGAAAAAAAAGGATTTTTTATTGAAAAGAAAGCACTATCAGTGCTTTCTTTGCAGTAAAAACTATCAGTGTCCACAGGCAGTCTCTAGGGTGGTAAATGTGCTATTTCAGTATTGTACTGCATGTACTGTACCAACGACAAGCTCAGTACTCCCACAGAGATTTCTGTCTAATACATCGATGTCTAAAAAATTTCTTTAGTCACTAAGAGCTTTCTTCTTTCTTACTGGGAAATTTCAGGAGGCAGCAAACCATTACTGGTTAAATATAGGTTTTGCACTTGCTGTAGGTATATATGAACATTCTTATCCACAAAAAAGCACATGTATCTACCCAGATTATCTGGAAGCTGTAAGATCCCACCTGTTTGCAAGGAACTTCCATTCATGCAGTGTCAATGGCCTCAACTGCATATGAGGAAGACCCAACATCTTTCCTTCTGCAGAATTTACTGACTCTTGGAGAACTCCTATACCTCTAAGCTATTCTGCCTTTTCAGGGCACTGATACATTTGAGGAAAAGGAGGAAACCAAAACCTTTCACCTGGCTGCACCCATTCTGGAGAGCAGAGTGTGCTGCAGAGCCAGGATCTCCCTACACTGCAGAGCCTGGCTAAAGACGCACCGTAACCACCTTGCACCAGCTACTGTACTAACCGCAGTCATTGTTTTCCGGCCTTGCTCTCTCTCACACACTCAGTATTTCTTCCCCCTACATCACTATTTCAGTCCAGGGCTAGTTGTGGACACCCTGCTGGATGTCTTTACTCCCACACATAGTCATTCTGACAGTTTCATTCTGTAGTAGTTATACTGGAACCTCCCAATGCACTGCACTTTCCTCAGTGAGCAGACAACAGTGCAGCTGCACGCAGGCCTTTGGGCCTTCATTTTTCTGTTGTGTGAGATATTCGTATTAGCAGCACTGCCCTGTCCTTAACTGTTATTTACCTTAAGTGTGAAAGGAGATACAAGCATTCAAAAGCATATGAACACAAGACATGTATGTGACATTAAAAAGGTGATTAACTGCTGCACACATTATTATACTTGAACATACATTACAATACATATTCTTCCTCCATAAGAAAATTATTTCTTGAGTCAAAACAGAAATAGGTTATCCTTCCAAGACTTCCTTACTGTCACTAAATCTACTTGCACATCTTGGAGTGGGAGTAGAATGGGGGAGGAACATGATACAGTGCCATTTGAGGAGAGAGCTACACTGAGGTGCAGCAGAGGGAGAAGACGGGAAAGAAGCCAAGCCACAAAATTTTATGTGAATGCCAAATCCAGCCTGCATCAAACACTTTTTTTTTTTTCCCCCGCCCTCAAGAATTCACTATAGTTACTAAAATTTTAGGCTACCCAAGTTTGCATCCATCCAAGAAAGTACTGGGAATGAACACTAAAATGCCAGTGATGGTAAGGCTAGAAACCCAGTCCTAATCTAACACAAGTGGATCTCTGGAGGGCACCTGAAGTTATATGGCTGCTGCACCAGACCAAGGTCTTCAAGCAGCATCTAGAGGATGCTGCTCTGATCCAAGCAAATACTGCCGAAAAGAGTATCAACTGTTGTGGGTGGCTGCATTTGTTGGTTTTTTTTTTTTGTTTGGTTGGTTATTTATTTTGAGGGGGAGGTGTTTTGGGGTTTGAGCCTTTTTTTTTTTTTTTTTTTTTTTTTTTTTTTTTTATTAATAAAGAAGTACCACTGGTGCTCAGCTTGGAAAAATTCTTCTAAAGGGAGTTTTTATAACATAAGACGGCCTTTATATCAGAAATTACCAGAAAGGGGGAACATTTATCACGCACCCATCACTGTGTCTTATTAAGTTGCTTGACAACAGCAAGTACACTTTTATTATCAAAGCAGACATGTATCTCCTCAAACAAGTACCATTTGCATATTTGCTGCACCACTTTCTTGCTCCACCTAACACCGAACATGCCCAACCACATATTTTACTCAAGAGGCCAAACACTGCAGTATTGGCAAACCTTCCAGTCCTGTAGTATTTAACCATAAATTTATCCCCACAGCAGGGAGGTAAATTCTGCCTTCTAGAGCTGCTGCTGTGGCTACTTCTGCTACTACCATTGCCAAGGCTGGGTCACTGCAGCAACAAGAGTCATCAAAACAATAGTAATCAATCATATTACAAAGCAGGGAGTAAAAAAGGAGAAAAAAGAAAAAAAAAGACAAATTTTAGTGAGATCTGGTTCAGCAAGCTTTTTTTTTTTTTGGTTCAGCATTGAATTCTCAGTGCTGAAAAGGCAAACATACTAGTTTATTTCAGTAAATTTCCTTCAAAAAAGGCAAAAGACCTGAAACACTTTCCTATCTATGCAGAATCCAAGACTCAGATTGTTAAAGACGCAGGCAAAGCTAAAATGGAAAGAAAAACCAGAAAATATTCTGTAGTTGTTACACAAAGATTGACTGAGCACAGAAAGCTATGCTCTTATTTCCTAAGTATTCCTAAAAATTCCAAAAACATCTCCCATCCAACTGAAGAGAATCTGGAATTAACAGTTGACTGTGCATGATGTAAAGAGAAAAGAATCCTTCATTTGTTAAATCACTAATAAGCACATTCAATATCAAACCAAATGCCTTTCCACCAAAAGGCACATCATTTGTTTACATCTGGCAAACACTATGGAATTCACACTACGCAACAGTTGCTTAATCTGGAATACATTAGATGAAGGGACCCCACCAGAGATAAAGCTCAGAATTAAATGGCTTCCTCTTTTGTTAAACCCTATGGTCTCTCACTAATGTCCCTCTTTTTCCCCTTCTTCTTAACAGTTCCAGAATGCTGGGAGACATGAACATATCAAGCCTTTGACAGAAAAATGTAACACTTCTAAATCTGGACTGGCCTGTTTCTGGGAGCAGAAAAAGACATTTAAGTGCTCCTTCCCATTTGCAATACAGGCATGAGAATGTATAGTGGTTAAGAATGAATAGAGATGCTTCTCTTCCACTGACTAACAGGCTACTAGTGCAGAATACTGGTGAGGTGCATCACACTCCTCCAGTGTGCTTGACTTGCAGGGGCTACAAACAGGCCTTGCTGTTATTGCCTACTTGGAGATCTAGGAAGCAGTAATATAAGCTCTA
>JAVHNF010031385.1:0-10412 GCA_034783455.1 Micropsitta finschii | reverse complement strand
GTGGGACAGACAGGACAGACCTCTAGCCCCAGCCAGGGAAACCTGGGTGCTGAGCTCAGGGGAATTTTCCATGGCAGTGTCTGGAGATAAACCCAGCACAGAGCTGACCTCAGCATCACCCACACTGAGGTCACCGGCCAGCCACCTGCCCCATCCTGCAGGCAGTATTGGGTGGCAGTGGGATGTGTAGGAACAGGATGGAGAGCTCAGCCTTCCCAGGATGCAAATGAACCCTCTGTTCTGCCTGTGGGCTGCTTCCAGGTGCAGCACTGGTGTTTTCCATTGTGGGCAGAGTGATGGGCAAGGGGGACAGGCTGAGCCCCTCATCCTTCGGGGACTCTGTGCCCCCTTCGGGGTGAAGACAACCCCTCTTTGGCTTGTGCCCACTGCAAGCCCCAGCAAAGCCTCCCAGAGCCTTGTGCCCAGGTTTCCCACACTGATTTTCCAGGGGATTATGCTGCTCCTAATGATCAATTAAAGCAAATTGGCCAGTCCCGAAGGCCCCTAAATCCTGGCTAATCCCTGGCACCTTCCCTAACTCCCATTGCTCATTCATTATGTGGCAGTCCCCTGGGTGGAAGTGTTTACTCCAAGCGTGGCTCTTCCTACACAAAAGCCTTCTGGCTCTCTGGACTGTTTGTCTGGGTTTGAGAACTTGCTGTTTCTAATTGTTTTATTTACTCTGGTGCTGTTTGCTCTGAATGAGTCTCCCTTTCTTGGCAGGAATGAGGAAGTTCACTTTCTCGGGAACATTTTACTGCTTAGCAGCCTCCTTATCACCTCTCATAGATCCTATTAACCTTGCAAGGGAGCAATCACGACAGCTCTGCCATGGACAGGCAGGAAAAGTTTCAGGTTTTCTGTGTGCCTGGTGCAGCTTTTCACCCTCCTGTGTGACCCAGCCGGTTTCCACCTTCCTCAGCTCCTCTTGTAATTGATGCAGTCATTAGATATCACCTCCTGTTTAAAGCAACTCTCATGCCATCTCCTTCCCTCTCTTGCTGCTCCTCTGTGTTTGACTCCTTTGGACTTGGTCCTTCCTGTGAAGCTGAAATTCTTTTGTGGCTGTGCAGCAGCAGCTCCCATCATGGTCCAGCCCTGGGAGGCATCTATCCAGAGGGTTGTCCCAGCACACAAAACCACCTCACTGTGGGGACAAGGCTGTGGCTCCCATGTGCAGACTAATCATAGCAGACTGCAGGCAAATGGATCCTCTCTGGACTCCCACTGCCTGGGGATTAAAGGACAGTGGCACTGCAGCTCCCCAAACACGACACCCCTCTGCCACATGCAGGGACCTTAAGGGACAGCTGGACCAGAGCATTTGACCAAGCTGCTGCCCACAGGCCACCAACTGTGTAGGTGTTCAGAGCATTTTACTTATTTTCCCAATGGGAAAACTCATCCTGTGGTCCATGAGGACGCAGGGAGGACACCTGAGGGTGCAGAGGAGGAGCTGGCAGGCAGGAGCCTCCCTCCAGGCAGGCAGGGAGAGGCACCATGCCCCAGGGCTGGCAGTGGTGGTGCCTCAGCCGAGTTCGTGATGCTCCCAGCATGCCGGGGCCGCTGCAGTCCCACTGCCAGGCAGCTGCCGCTGTTTGTTTCACTTCCTGACACTGGCAAACACCTGCAACTGGGTGTCAGGGCAGTACGCTGGGAACCACAAACCACCAGGGAACATGGGGTACCCACCTCAGTACCTCTGCCCTGGGCCTCCACACTGCCAGCAGCCCCATCCCTGTGGCACGCAGCCGCTGCCCTCAGCGGCGGGCTGGGCTCCTGCTCCAGCAGGTCTCCATCCCAGCTCTGTGGGGCTGTGGGGATGACTCGAGTGCCAGTGCAGCAATGGTGAAGGGCACGGCTGCAGTGTGCCTGCGGCGGGCAGGTTTGCCAGTAGCAGTGCCAGAGCCTGCTCCTGGCATGTGTGTGCACTGAAACAGCTCCTCTCCACCCGGAATCCCAGGCCTCATTCTGGCTGCTGTGTGGTCCCACAACCCCGTCCCCAGCTGGGACCATCTGTAGGAGCATGGGGGGCTCCACCTGTCCTTGCCCTGGGGAAAGTGGCTTCCCAGGGGACAAGGAACACTGCAGGGGGGAAACTGAGGCACGGCAGAAAGGCAGGAGCTGTTGAGCTGCAGGGAAGGACCTGGGCTGCACACAGAACCCCAGCTCTGAGCATCTTCCCGGCCCTCAGCCACCTCCTGGGCTCCTGTGCAGCCCTTGCTGATCATACACAGGCTTCAGCCAGGTCTTGCTCCTGCCATGCAGAGATCCCCACTGCACCAAGCCACCACTTGCTCACACCTGGCAGCCAGGACTTGTGCTACAGAAACTTGTTCTGTAGCATGGCTTTCTCTTCTCAAAGGGTCCCAGCAAGCCTGAAGTGGGCTAACCCCAGCCTGGCTAACCACCGAGCTGATCCCAATCCATGGCGGGAATGAACTGGGCTTCCTTGGCTGCGTGGAAAATCCCAGCCACTTGCTCATCCGGAGGCTCCCGCGGGGCTGGGCTGGGCTGGGACACGGTGTTCGAGGAGCAGCAGTAACACTTGCATAAGGCTGACTCCTTTGGCTGCAGCTGTCTTCCCACATGGGTTCCCGGCGGTGCATAGCCCGGCAGGAGAGAGCAGGAACATGCAGAGCTGGGGGTCTCCCCACATAGACCTGACCCTAAGGTCTCTCTTCTGCTCTCCCCATGCTGGTCCAGACATCCTCCTAGGCAGCTGCTTGCCCAATGCATGCTGCATTAAGCATCAGTCACACATGTACACCCCCCCCACATCCCCGCAACAGAAAGTCCCCCAAACCCTTTTCTCCCATCACACCCTTGAGCTGAGCAGCTTCCTGCCTGGGGCAAGCCCCAGGAGCTCAGCCTGTCCAGCAGGGTGGGGGAAGAGGGACAGCTTTTTCATCCCAGCCCCATTCCCCTTCCATCCCCATCTCATCTCCATCCCTCACTCATCCTCGTCCTCACCCCACCCCCATCCTCATCCTACCCACATTCCCAGCTGATTCCCACCCCAGATGAGGCTTGGTCCAAGAGGAAGGTGTGGGTGCACAATCTTCCTCCTCCCAGTGCCACATTTGCACACCCGGGGCAGGTCGGGGGTGCCGGGGTACGGGGTGGACCCGGTGGCCTGGGCCAGGCAGCCTCATGCCAGAGCCGGGCCCTGAGCTGCAGCTTCTGGCTTTTTCCAAACCAGCGGTTTCTTCGAAGCTTCCTGCTGTGGCGCCTTAACCCTCGGAGTGCCGTCGAGCAATCGAGACAGCGTTAACCCCGTGCTGCCCCCCGGCCCTGCCCCACGGACCTGGGAAGCAGGGCAGGGGGAGCTGGGGCTGCTCCTCCAGTGCTGCCCGCACTCTGCCTCCCGATGGGGGCTGTCGAGGGGCCCGGGGTGGTCTCAGTGCCCTCAAACCCAGGTCCTGGGGGCAGAGAGCCAGGGAGCATGGGGCCAGGGCACAGAGGGGCCCTGATCTCTTTGGGTGCTGCACAAGGTCTACCCCATCCTCCAGGGTACATGGCATGCAGAAGGAATGGGATGTCTGGGAAGGGTGTTTCCAAGCCTTTTCCATAACCAGAGGGCCTGGGAAGGACAGAGGGTGCCTTTGTGCACTGTAGTGGTGTCGTAAGACCTCCTACAGCCCCAGAAGCAGCAGGAGCTGGGGTGCAGGCCCTGTGCATGCCAGGGATGGGAGCAGCCCCTTTCCCACAGCTGCTGCACCCCATCCGTGCTGGGTGCTGGGCTCAGGGGTTCAAGTCCTGCCCCAGGAGCAGCTTCCAGCACAGCACGAGGGCTGGGCTCAGCTCTGCAGCTTGGCAGTGGCTGTGCCCACAGCAGGGTGGCATTTCTGGTGCCACTGGCTGGCACAGTGTCACACCATGCCAGGGGCAGACTGTGGAGGGAGGCTGAACCAGAGCAAGCAGTTTGGGATGGCTGGGTCTGATGAGCGAGGCCTGCTGGGTGCCATCACCTATGCCCCCTGCACAAGGCATGCTAGGGCTGTGAAGCACCCCAGAGCCACTGGGAGGGAACAGAGGATGGGAGACGCAGCAAACAGGGCTCCAATCTCCAAATGCCATCACTGCACCTCTCAAATGCACCTGAGTTTGAGGTGCAACAAGGCCAGACAGGGCAGAGAGCCCATCACTGCAGCCCAGACCTTCCCCAGTAGAGAGGTGCAGAAGGATGGGCAGACAACTTCCCAGGAGCTGGAAGCCCAGCAGCACCCCAAACATTCCCTGCAGTGAAACAGGCAGTGCAAACACAGCCGGTACTCCTGGAGGGGCTATCCCACCCTGAGACTGGCAGTGCTGGGGGTACCCTGCAGCTTGCTGCAGCGCCTGCATGTGCAAGGGACACACATCTACAAGGTATGGGGGTCCCTGAACCTGCTTGCATACACAAGAGTGCAGCGGGAAAAGCAACCACACACAGTATTTGCACCCAAGACACAACCTGCCTGTGCAAGGCTGCAGCTGTGTCCTGGCACTGGGATGGGCAGGACAGGGAGGGGAGAGACACTGTAACGGTTTCAAGCATCGTAGCTTGTATTTTGCTGTTTACGTGCTGTTTCCAGGGCTCCAACCACACAGCGCTGCCCTGACTCACTCTGGGCTGGGGCTGAGCCACCCACATCATGGCAGAGATCTGACATACTGTGAAGCAGCAGCAGCAACACAGGGCAGGAACAGTGCAAAGCAGCACTGCCAGCAGAGCAAGGCACATCAGTTACCCCAGGCCTTAGGCACTGCCAGGCCCTTCACTGCATTGGGGATGTCTCCAGCTGCCCAAGGAATCATGTCAAGAGTATGAAACCTCAGAAGATACTGCAGCTTGAAACATCCTCCCAGAGCATGGCTCTGCTCATAGACCTCCTGGCACCCAGCAGCCTTAAGCCCTCACCCAGACACCATACCCACACACCACCCCAGAGATGGAGAGGGTCCCTTTCTCCCCCTCTTCTACCTGCTCCCTGGGGTTGACTCCAAGGCTGGCTGTACCCTAGGAGAGCACTGGGGCACCCTCAGTCCCCATTCAGCTCTGCTGTATCCAGCTGAGACATCCTCTGACCCTCACAACATGTTCCATGAACAGATCAATAAAGCATCAGAAGAAAAAAACCCAAAGGAGGCCAGAGCTGGGTGTGCAAAGGGCTCTGTGCAGCCCGAGAGCAGCCTTCTCCCTGCTCACACCCATAAACCCAAGGACAATGACATCTAGGTTCAGGGCTCCTTTCCCTACTGCATACCCAGCCCCTTGAAGGGAGTTCCTGCTCACATCACCAAAAGCCAAGCTTGGCTGAAGCAGAGCTGCCCAGGGGAGACTGATCCCCCAGCAGGTTTGCAGCAGTGTCCTCACCTGTCCCATCCCAGCAAGCCCCAGCCCCATGCCCCAGTGACCCACGCCATCCCATTCCTGGCCACAGACACACAGCTTAGGGAGCACATTTGTATAAAAAGTAAAGTTTATTGCCATTTCTACTTAGATTTACACAACTGTGTTACCACTTCTGATGTCAAGAGAGACATCCTGTCGCTTCCCAGAGAGCTGGCCAGGGAAGGTGGGGAGCAGAGGCCGGCTCCCCCCAACCCAGCGGGCTGGAGTGCAGCCCCTGTCGTAGCTCTGCTCCACAGTCCACATTCTCTCAGTGCTGCTGCACGGCTCCAATGCAGTGGATGCCAGGGAGGGTGAATCTATCCCCTCCTTTGTACCGCCTGCAGCACTGGCCACCCCATTACTGCTCCTCATGGCTCCAGTCCTGCCTGGAACACCCCAGCTGCAGAGGTGGGCATGGCTGGCCCAGGGCATCCCACAGCCTTGTGGGCACCGCTCATGCACATGTTTATACAGAGATACAGCTACAAAAGATGTCCAAACTAATCAACCAAGCTTTTCTCCTTGTAATCCCCATACTGATGTGCGTACAGCCATGAACTGCGCTGCAGCTGCCACCACCGGCACTGCTCAGATTCAGGTCGGGGTTCCAGCATGCTCCGAGGTGGCTGATGGGACAAGCCTGCATTGCTTGTTAAACAAGGTCTTCCTCCAACATTGGGCTTTGCCAGAGAGAAGCACTCCCTGCACGGTGCAGAGGCACAGACGCGGCGCACGCTTCTTCCAACCCTGCATTCCCATTCACCTGCCAGTGGCCGCCTGGCACTGCCGGGGTGTTGTGATGCCCAGGTTTCCATGAATGTGCCCTGGCACACGGTGGGTGGTTGTGTCTCCCCACAGAGGAGCATCCCGGTGCGGGCCACGCCACTGGCTCCACTGGCTGGCCAGGGTAGCCCGGGGGCACATGGCTCTGTGCCAGGGTCTGGCAGTCCTTCGTGTGAGATGAAGGTGAAACAATTTGGCAGGAGATTAAGTAGAAAGAGTTCTGTGGCTCTGCCCACCCCGAGGACAGAGCCACCTTACACCGCAGAGCCCCCAGAGTGCTGGGCCGGGGCAGCCACCCCAGGGCTCTGATCCTCGGGGCACAGGACCTCAGTGGGAAGCCGGGACTGGAACTTCTCCAGCTGCTCAGGGCTAGCCAGGGTCTTCAGGAGGCTGTTTTCACGCTCCAGCTGGGAGTTCTTCTCCAGCAGTTCCTTGATTTGCTCTTTCAGGACCTCCACTTCCTCCCGCACTGCATACATCAGGTGATTTTTAACCAGATCCTGCAAATGGCCGTTGGAAGGAAGGATCATCCACTGATCTCCTGATGATTACGCCCTGGGGCTTGTGCACATCCTGCCACTAGCCAAGGGTGGCAATGGCTTTTCCTAAAGGCTGTCTGTCCCCTCTGCACCCTGGTGTAACTCCCCCCGGCCAGCACCCACAGCATCCCTCAGGTCCCCCATCTCCCAGGTCTCATTGCCTTAGGATGCACTCTCCGGCCCCTCGGGGGTTGGGCATGCTGCAGTTCCCTATCAACCCGGTTCGGTCATCCCCACAGCCTAGAGGGTTCTGCCCAGGCCCCCTCGGCTCCCTGCGCACTGCGGCATTACCGGAACCAATAAGCTGAGCAGCCGCGACGGCAGACAAAGGAGCTGCTCTGCCCAGCAGGCAGCTGGGGAGCAGAGACCCTCCTCTGAAGCATCTACCCGCAGAGCGAGGAATGCCATCGGACAGAGTCCCCAGCACCCACCCGGGGAGTGAGAGTCCCCCAGGGCAAAAGTGCCCGGGAGGGATGCGGAGGATGGACACTGCAGCTCACCATTGCTTGTTCGATCTTGCTGTCGATGGCCACCACGCTGGCTCCGGAGGCACTGGAAAAGAGCAAAGAAGGACAGCGTTAGCAGCAAACTACCCCCTTCCCGGGACACCCCAAACCCAGCTTGCACCACACCGGAGCTTCTCTCTTATTGGGTAATCAACACATGTGGACACCTCCCCCCCGCCATTCACCCGAGCCCCGGCGGGAGGGATACCGATGCGACGGCCGGTACAGAGGCTGCCCCTACCTGTTGTCGAGCTTCACAGAGACCACGTCTCCCCCGAGCAGGGAGGAGAAAAAGGAGATGGAGAAGTTGTGGAGCTGATAGACAGCCACCTCCATGGGGGACTGATACATCCCGGTACTCATGGCTGCAGACGACCAACAAACGAAATGCCGACAGCAGACGCACTGCGGCTCTGCCCCGCCGCTCCGCTTATATCCCTCGGGTCCGCCCCGTCGGGCGGTGCCAGCGCGATCGGGCCCGCCCAGCGCCCCACAGCGCCGCGTCCGGCGCCGCTGGGTGCCGCACCTTGAGCCCCATTACTACACCCTGTACCCTGGTACTGCACCCCAGCACTGAGTACTGCACCCCTACACCCCAGGACTGCACCCTGCACCCCGCTATCGCACCTCTGTGCCTCCCAGTTGCAACCCAGAGCAGCACGGCAGCCTCTCAGTGCAGACACCCCCTGCCCCCCAATCCCCCGCCCCACTGGGTCCTCGCGTCCGTGCTTCCCCTGTTTGCTGAGACCAGAGTACTGGCACCCCACGCCACCAATCCCTGCACGCCTCAAAACCACCTTCCTGGGCTCCTCAAGTAACCGGGATGGAGGCTCAGTAGTGTGTGTGTGGGTGGTGTCTGCACAGGGGACTGGGAACAGGAGGAAACACACTTTGAATGTGGGGTGCGCGGGCAAGCAGATCAGACACCGCAGCGCGGGGCGGGGGGGGGCAGGAGGGAAAGGGGCAGCCACGGGCGTGCAAAGCGAAACCGGGAGCGGGAAAACAACACTGGCGCGCAGAAGAAACCCGGGAGCGAAACACAGCCCCACCGCGCAAAACAAACCCGGGTACAAAACAAACCCGGGTACAAAACAAACCCTAAGTGCAAAACAAGCGAGACCCCGCCCGCCCTTGCGTAACCCCCGCGGCAGGGGGGCCGGACTCCCAGCCAGGGCCGGCAGCGCAGCCGAGCGGCGGCCGTGAGCGTTGCACACGAGTGTGCGCCACAAGCGGGTGCACCCCCCGCATCACGCCGGGCCCGCGCCCGTGGCTCTTCACACACGGAGAAAGCGGGTGTCCGAAAACACCCCCGGAAGCAAAGGGGGAGCTGGGAGGCGCTGCCTGCCATGGGCGATGCCTCCCCTGCGCGGCCGCCAGCTCTGGGTCTTATCTCTGCCCTATGGACCTGGACCTGGGCCTGGACTCAGATCCAGACCTGGAGCCAGACCTGGTCCCGTCAGGACTTTGCACAGCACTTGGTCGGTTACCTGTTGCCCTCGACCCTGCGGGGCTCATCCTGCACAAGCCCGGGCAGGGGCTGATGCTGAACCAGACTCTCCAAGAGAGCCCATGCCACAGCGCAGCATCCAGGGAAGCGCTAGTGCACGTGTGCCCCAGAGATGCTGCAGAGGACCCCAAATCCCCTGAATCCAGGGGCTGCTGATGGTGCCAGCACTTGGCTGGTGGGTGCAGGACAGGGAGAGGCCTGAGGAGCCCCAGCGTGGGGGTGCTGCCAGGCTAAGGGGGGCTGAGCAGTATTTCAGCCTCAGAAAGGGAAACTGAGGCACAGCACAGCATGGCTGCTGCTTAGAGCACATCCTTTCCAGCTCGCTCGCCAGCAATCATACCCCAGCGTCCCACGGCAGGATGAAGACTACAGTGTCCTGAGCATTGAAGGCCATAGGCACCCTGGGTGGGACACTGCTCCCCACGAACCACAAGCCGGGCATGTGTGGGTGCCTCAAGACACACTGGTTTGATGTTGGGATGTGAGGAAGCATCTTCTCCTCTCTGGTGGGGACACTGCCCATGGGATGGATGTTCCTCCCCAGGGAGGGGAAGCGTGGGACTCACTCATCCTTCTGTCTGCAGGCGGTGATGCACATCCCCTGTGCCAGTGCCAGCCTGTCCCATGCACGGCAGACAGTGGGTTTTTGCCCCTAGCCCTGGAGCTGGCGCGTGTCCCCCCCTGCCCGCGGCCAGGCCACACTCACCAGTCCCTCCTCCTGAAGAGGCTCGGGGAGTACGGCGGCTGGAAGGCCATGCCGGGCCCTGCGACGCGGCTCTGGCCCCTCCGCTCTCCGGCAGCGATGCGGCAGTGCCGCTGGTGGCAGGGACGGACGGGTGCCGGCCACATCCCGCGGCCACGGGCACGGGGTAAACACGGGTGAATGACCTCAGCTGCGCTCAATTGGCTCTTTCAGGGCCCGACGTGCCACCCCGAGCCGTGGGTCCGAGCAGAGAGCAGGGGCCGCCCCCTCCACGGGCACATAAAGCTGCTCTCTGTGCGCCCAACCAGGAGTGGCGGGCGGCGGCCAGGGTGACAGCCCCCGTGACATGGGCATGGCTCTGTCCCCGCGGCCAGGATGAGCCCAGGCCACCCACCCCCCGGCGGTTCGGTGGCTCAGTTGCCTGTTGGGGCTCAGGGAAGATGCCCATCTCACTGCGCAGAGGGCAGGAGATAAAAGGGGATGCATTTTCTCTCACACAGTTGGCACGTCACCAGTTGTGCCACCTTCTGTTTCTTGCACAGAGGTGGCCAGACCCCAGTCTGCCCCTAGCTCTGGCAGCCGTGCCTCAGTTTCCCCACCAGCTGTACTACTGCATCCCCAGTCCTGGTCCAGCCCTCTTCCCAAAGGAAAACTCCTCTTAGTGCCAGTGACCAGGTGCTCCAGGATGGACAGACTCTCTCCCCATGGGTCTGGGGTCCCAGGCCCTGCCTGACACAGTGCTCAAGCACCGAGGGCTAGAGAGAAGCTGATGATTTCCACGGCTGCTGGAGCAAGAGCTCAGTGCTCCAGGAGGAAACCGCTTCAGCAATGCCAGCTCCAATACTTTTCCCATGGAACTGTGACTATTGCAAAAATAAACAGGAGTAAGCGGCTGCCTCCTCGCCGCTCTCCTGGGGTGGTTCCCAGCACTGCACAGCCCTGGCCATGGCAATCGCTGCTGAGGCTGCAGGCTCCCTGGCATTAAGGCTGGGAAGGA
>JAVHNF010031374.1:15000-19467 GCA_034783455.1 Micropsitta finschii | reverse complement strand
CCTTGTCTGTACAGAGATGCTGTGATTTTCATCATTGAAATAATAAGGATGTTGATTTCCTGCAACACTGGAGATTACAAAAAAAAAAAAAAAAAAAAAGGAAGGGCGAAAAAGAAATCTGCATAAAATTTTAGTGCTTTCAGTAAACAAAATAAATAGTAAATCAGCAGAAAGAGCAGGATATGAATGTTCAAGTCTTTGCTGTTGTTTTACTACTGTCCTCTGATTTTTCCATGCAATAAGCCAGTGAGCCCAGAGTCAGCAGCAATTAGGCATGACATATCTTAAAACATCTCAGGGATGCTACAGAAAATAAAAGCATTCAGCATCTAAAAGCTGAAAAAAGTGTAAAGGGGAAGAGACTTTCTGTTATGATAGACTGGATACTCAAACAGGTATGACAACTGTGCATCACACGAGTGGTCATTGTCAAAACCCAACCAAACCACAGCTGCGAGGCCACAGGGTCCCAGTTATATTATGGTAGAGGCAAACTGTGTGATAGATTTCCTTCGGCTTCTCTCAACCACCACCTCATCTGACAAAAACAAAGCAACGCAAAATTCAGCTATGATTTTGTAAAGATTTCAAGCCAAGAGCAGTAGAAGCATGTTTTTTCATATCAGACCATATGGCAGATAATAAATATCTGGTTCTGATCGCTGATAACATCCTACATAGGCATGGGCAGAAAATAGTTTCTGTAATCGTTTCCTGACAGATAATGCCACGTCATTCTTCACACGTCCTTACTCCCTGTCTTGTATCTTTAGGCTGTAAGCTCTTCAGAGCAATTACTCTTGTAGTGCTCTGATCACAGAGCATTAGTACTATTACAGTATGTGTCGGACCAGAGAAAGGAGTTGCAGCCTGGTTAGCTTTAGTTAGGTGGGGCTTCTGGTTGCAATCTTGCATTGTTTTGAATGGCTTCTCAAAAATTATACAAGATTCTGATTAAAAACCCAACAAAACAACCTGCAGTCCCACCGATGTCAGTGGAAAGAACTGGTGTTTATGAAGAGGTGGCCCATTTGAAACTTTCCAAATCCCAGTTATTTTTCCCAGCTATTATTTACAGGTAGCAGAACACATTTTGCATCTTGGGCCTTTGGAGTCATTGAGACCAAACCAAGGATTAAGCTGCATCAAATCTGACTTTGTTCTGCATACAGGAAAAAAAGATGTACCTGCACCCACCTCAAAAATGCTTGAGCTTCTCAACAGAGACAAAGAATTAGGTTGCATGTTGTGTTTGGAAAGCTTTCTTTTCCTCATCATTTTACCTTGTGTGAATTGTGTATGCTCCAAAAGGGGTGACCAAAAAGCAAAACACCTTAGGGAACAAACCAGCATTAAGCCAGGTTACAACATCTTACATCAGCTAAATGGTTCTTTTTTAACTACTTGATGGAAAAATGTATTTATTTTCTTTGTGTTTTTTCTTCCTTCCAGACTCTGACAACACCTGCTCCATTTGCCGATGAAACAAGCTGTCAGTGCCAAGCCCCTCATGAGAAGCTAACCATTGCACAAGCCCGCCTGGGAACACCAGGTATGTGGAGAGAGCTACATCAGCAGGACTATGGGTGCTCCCAAAGCACAGGCTCTCCCTTATATCTGTCAATGCCCACTTGTGCCTTCCACTTGGAAGCAGAAAAGCCAGCCTGGTATCTGGTGCTACCAGGTAATGGGGAAGAAAGCAGCAACTACAGGGCCATTATCTTCTGTTAGAGAAAAACAAGAGAAAACATTTCAAGTTAGAGTTTGATGTTTTCATGGATGTCCACATGTTGGTCGGAAAGAAGGCTTGTCAGCCCCCTTCAGACAGCCTGAAAATTGTTTTGTGCAGTGGCTACCTCCTGGATTCTCTTCCCATGTTGCCCCTGTATGCTGGAAAACTTACTTCACTGATGTTCTTGTTGATCATGTCAGATCATGTCAGTGGCCTTAAAGACCACTTGCTGTCTGCAAAGAAACCATGCCCAATTTCTTTATCTGGGTATTTGTGATTGGGGTGCAAAAATAGGGTGATTTCACATAAAGTCCCAAATACATAACTTCAGCCCCCCCCTAAATTCCAAGAGACTATTAAAAAAAAGGCACCTTTGTTTACTTACTTTACTTATTTAAAATAAGCTTTCAAAGTGTGTGCACTTTATAGGGGTAAGCCACAGCTTTCCAGTCAGCTCTGCAAGGAACAGTGTTCTCCCTTGGATGTCCTGACAGCAGAGACATCTCTCTGTAGCACTGAAGTACAGTCCATGGAGGCTGGAGCTCTGTTGCTCTCATCTCCACTGTCCTTTTGCTTGGAAATGGCACAGCTGTCAGGTGTGTCATTTGGTAAAGCAAGTCCTTTTTCTGTTTGGAGGCTGCTGCTGAAGACGTCGTACAGAAAGTAAGAGTTATAAAGGTAATAGCAGGAGGATGGTAAGAAAAAGACATTATAGGCTTATTAGAGAGAAAAGCCTGATGGAAGAATGAAAGAAGGGAAGTTAAAGTTTATGTGAAAGACGTAAGCAATACATTTTTACAGCACTATGCTGTGGAAAAAAGAAAGTCACAGACGAGAGGAGGAAAAGAGAGATAATAAGAAAAAATAAGGGAAAAAAGTGAAAAATCCAGAAGGTAGAACTGACTAGAAAGGCAGAGAGAGAAGAACAAGACATATGGTGGAACCCTGAATGAGGCAGGAAGATGATATTTTTCCTAAATTAGAATATAGGGATGATGGATGATAATAAATAAGCTGAGAGAAAACAGCAGAGAGCAGAGAGAAGAACAAGTAATGAGCAGGACAGAACACTCCAAGTTACTCGTGGTGCCTTTGAGCATCAGAACTGGGGTAAATCTCCACAATCATCTGGTAACAAAAGCCTGTCCAGTACAATTAAGTGCAACTTGTTTGGGTCTGAAAAATTACTGTTGTGTTTCTTTCTCCACAGCTGACAGACCTGTCAGAGTGTATGCAGATGGGATATTTGACCTCTTCCACTCTGGCCATGCTAGAGCTCTTATGCAAGCCAAAACTCTATTTCCAAATAGCTACTTATTAGTAGGAGGTAAGACCAGAGTTATTTATTGCACTGAATTTTCGCTTCTGTGCTTCAGTATCAGGGAGTTATTGCCATACCCACACCCCCAGCTGTTTATACACTAAGACTTTGAATGCTACTTTCACTCTGGGGGCTTTCTATACACCATTTGCCTTGAATTACATCTTACAATTGCATCAATTAAAGTAAAAGTCAAATTCTGCCCTCAGCAGTAGAGGCACAATTCCCATTTAGTTAAAGCAGGTGCCTGCATGACTCTGAGCTTAGAATAGCTCCGTATGAATAATTTACCTTTTTCAGTTATTCACTCAAAATTGTTCAAAGATGGAGATGAGTGAATGAGATCAACCACTCATTTATTTCTGGCTTCTCAGTCCCTCTGCCAGCCAGGCACAGCCCACAGCTCCTGCCTGCCAGGTCAGTGTGTGTGCACAGACCCAGTCTTCAGTAGCAGAAGAGAAGCTAAATCCGGCCTGTCGTCACTGGAGGCCCAAATATAAGTCATGATTTGAATGTAGTTTTTAGCTCACAAGTGTCCCCGGGCAGGTTACTTTCTTATAAGTATTTTTGCTACGAGTATCTTCTTTTCTTGCTGTGTGGCTGCCTAACAGCTGTTCAGCAGTTGGTATGTGCCTGCGTTGTCTCTGGAGGGTGGCTCTTTCCTGCCTAGCTTTACTCTCCTGAGGCCTCATAAACATGCATTTTGGTTCCAGTTTCCCTGCACCTTTGGGGCTCAGATATGCCTCGCATAAACATTTCACAGCAACCTTCAGCTGCTCAAATGCTTACAGCAGTGATGAGAAAGCAAACGTGAACGCAGCCTTCAGACACTTTCTAAGATGCATTGTTTTGCATCTTTGTCCCACATCAGTTGAATGGGGAGAGAAAAAAAAAACCCAAGATACAGGAAGAGCTCTATTACAAGCAAGAGCTCCTTGTAAACACACTTTTTGGGTTTACTCATAAATGTATAAAATATGGTAATTCCCTCGGAGGGAAAGGAGACATCCCTTTGTTATGAAGGAAACATAACTCTTGTTTTCTTGTTGAGCCAGACAGCTTGCAGAAAAAGCAGGTGGGGGTGCAAGACTGTGAGGTTTAAAAAACCTCCAAATTATGTAGGTTTTATTGTTGCTTTTAAAGGACTAGGGGGTGTCCCAGATCAGTAAAGGAGCTCTGGGGCAAAAGCCTGGCTCCTTTGAAATTCATGGCATAGCTTCATTTTGCCCTTACTTTTGGAGTGAAGGACAAAGCAGACAGCACTCATCATCACCTTTTCCCAGCAAGGCACTGTCTTAGCATGTTTGAAAAATGGGCGCCTTTCCACACCCACATACAATTTGTGCTGCAAAAGCACTGGTGTCATAAGTCTTTGTGGGCACCACAACCAACCCCTTCTATTTCTCATTTTGAA
>JAVHNF010031374.1:0-10000 GCA_034783455.1 Micropsitta finschii | reverse complement strand
AGAATGTGGGAGCTTCACAAGGAAAAAACACGCTGTGGCCCAGCCCTCTCCTCAGATGCGGTGCAGTACAAAACCTCACCAGACACACGCTCAGCTCAGAAGTTAAGATTACAGTAACTCAGGTCCTAGCACCTGTATAAATAATGTATAGTCTTAATCCCTACATGTGAGAAATAATGCTTAGAGATATTTTCAGGCTCTTATCCCAAAACAGATGCAACAGATAATGCAATTCCTTTCTACCGTCATTATTCGGTTTCTCTAGGAAAAACTCCACCTACTTTACTAAGCCCAACATTGTGGTATTTCTTTTCCATTATTTTCTTCACTGGTTCCTCCTCCTTGAAAGTAATGAAGCAAAATCCACGCCTCTTGTTAGTTTTGTTGTCCATGGGGAGCTCTATTGATTCAACCTGGTAGAAGACAGAGATTTTATCTTTTAACCTGCCATTCATGCCACTTAAAAATGTTTCTAACAGGTCTTATTTATTAACTGAAATTATTTAGGCTCGAATATGATAATGTGCCTCATTTGTAGGCTTTACATCACTAGACACCATCACCATCACAATCATCACCTTCACTATAAATAGTGTTCATAATTGTGCAAAAGATTTTTTTCCCCTCTAACTCATAATATCATTTGCCCATTCAGGAACTCATATAAAATATGGTGCACAAAGAATATTGTAGTTACGCTAGATAAATACTCTCAGTTTAACTTTCAGTTTTAACTCAGTTAAAACTGAAGTAACTAGGTTTTTCAAACCTTGAGCAGACCTAAATGTTCAAGTTTCATATGAAAAAGACGTAGCTTTGTGTAAGTGCATAGTTCTGTTCATCCACAATGCTGCTAAGATTGTATGTTAAACAAGGTAAATTTTACACCTGACTACAGAAAGTATAATTCTCCTTACATATGGCACACAAGACTTCAAAGGAGGTCTATAGTCCAGAGTGAATTCTCTGTGAGGTAGCAAGAGGACAGCAGTAAGACTGACAAATGAATTCCCTGACAGCAGAGTTATGACCTGATGCTGGCAACATCTTAAAACTAAGAGAAGCAGCAGCTGTACAAAGCTCACACAAAGCCAGCTTTTAAGTACTGTAGTGCTACTCTGTCACCTGCATCACCAAACATTAGGGACAGAGAGAGACAGAGACTATACTTGCATAGAATTTAGGCAAACTGTCTGAATCTGTGCCACAACAGATCACCTGAAGTGGCTGAAGAGCATGTCACCCAACTGACCAAAGCAGCACGCTCCAAAGCACCGCCTCCCAGGTCTGTCCCAGTCAAGACTGTCATACACTCCATGAATTAGTCCCTGACTGATTTATCTCAGCACAACCTTCCATTAACCCAGTTCATGCAACTCAAAGCCTTTAACAGCCTTCTCATTAGAATTCTGACTCCTAAGACACATGGAGGTTCACTGGCCATTAAACTTACAGCAGCAACCATGCAGGCTGCATTTGCAGGATGCTTTTTGTTATTAAATGTGTGAAGACAGAACAGGTTCTACAAGTATAAACAGTTTATTTCACCACATACCTCACCAAATCCTCCAAAATATTCCCTTATTTTTTCCTCAGGCGTGTCTGGAGATAAGCCCCCAACAAAAATCTTTTTAACAGGTTCTTTTGTTTTCATGGCTTTAGCTCTTTTTGGATCAATGACCTTTCCATTCAGCTTGTGTTCTTTCTGGTCCATGACCTGTGGAAAAATTAAAACATGATCTTATTCATGGTTCAAGCTAAATGTTCCACTGATATTTTCAGCAAGGCCCAGTAATTTTATACTTAGTTTTTGTTAATGCTATTGCTTCAATTTCAGTACTTGGATTACAGCAATAATTTGTTGCACAAAACCAAACAGTTACATGATTTTGATCACTATCCACTGACAGATACAGTGCTGACAAAGCCTTTCAAGAGTCACCTGGAACCATCTTATCACCCAGCGAAGTGAGAGTGTAACACTTCTCAAACTACTCTAGAATCTCATCTTAAAAACTCATGAGGTAAAGAACCTGTACTTTAGATATCAGTAAAGGTCAACAAAGGCAAAAGCTTATCAGTGTGATGTGTTAAACACCATCTTAGAAAGGTTAACAGCAATTTTTAATTGAATAAAGCCAAATCTACCAAAGCCACTGGCTCTGCTCTAGGGGCTTATGTGACAGCTCTGGAATGCAAAGACTTAAAAGTTCTTTATAAATAACTACTTTCACAGTAGCAGGCAGCATACATTCATGGTTTGCAATACACTCCCCTGTAAGTACCCAAAGCCATACCTGGGGAATAATTTCTGAGCCTGGCCACTACATCACAAGACAGCTCAGGAAAAAAACACATTTCAATAAGCATCTTAAATATACCGTATCCCACAATCATCTTTAACAGATCACATACAAATAACTATGCATACAGTCATCCTAGTGTTGTATATCTGTGACCTAAAATGCAATATGTAGTTTCATTATGTTAATACTACCTTATCTACACTCTCTGATTCTTTGAAGAGTACAAAGCCGAAGCCTCGCGACCGCCCAGTGATTGGATCTAACTTCAGAGTGCAGTCTACAACTTCACCAAATTTAGAGAAATAGTCCTTCAGATCTTTCTTTGTAGTGTCCCAGCTAAGGCCGCCGATAAACATTTTCCTGTTAAGACAAGACAGTTAATCTGTTAATGTGCCTTAACCAAAATCCTGTACTGTCAAGCTTTATGAATCCAGTTACCTAATGTAAAGAACAGCGTGGTTTATCAGTGAGTTGTCACACACACAGGCCTTTTTGAGAACTTGCTTAAATGATCCTAGCTAGATTAGACAAAGGCTTACATGTACAGGAAAGTTTTGTACCATGTTCTTAACACTGCTAACCCAAGAAATTGAAAGGAGTGACAAAAAGATACTTTACTACTTCCTTGCAACCCCACCACTAGTGACCCACCACAAGATTAATTCCATTTAGTTATCTGAGGAGCTTTCACACAACTGCTTATGAAACAAACAGTGGCAGAATACATTTATAAGCAGTGCAGTTAAACAGAAGCATTTATGTACTAGTCTGGACTGGACATATGCCAATATTAATAACCTAAAACAAATTAAGTTTAATCAAGTCCCCTCCCCAGAAATTAGTAAGAAAGCAAAATGTTGATGGTTAAATTTCCACCCAAACCCATGATATAAACACCTGGGCATAATCCAAATAATCACAATAATCACAAGAACATTTTCCCACAGGACCGGTGTTGGCGTGCAAACAAGTACAGCAGGTAACTCTGATCATAAATGTATTTTCAAAAGCATACTGGAAGCTTGGAAATCAAATCATGACCATCCCATCACATAATAAATAAATAAGTAAATCAAGAACCACTGTGTCTCAAGATGAAACGCTTGATGATTTACATATTAATCCAATATGCACACAAATCAAACATTCCTAGTTGTCAGGCATAGGGCTTATACACCCATTCAAAGGAGGATTTGATTTGAGATGGTCTAATACTGATAAATAAGATTTTACAGCAGGCTCAAAAAAACCCTATGATCCATTATGATCTATAAAAATGCTTTCTACAAAGCTCTGCCCATTTTCACTGTACCAACTTATGCCACAATCAGAGTTATCAGAAAACCTAAAAAAGCCACTGTAGCATGTTTCCACCTGTTCCACTTTCCTCACACAGGCGTATTTCTGCCAACTGCGCACAATCTCGCTGTACTTCCGTAAGTCAAACTCTCTCAAATCAAAAGCTGCTTGTGTGAACTAACTCTGATGAATTAGCTGTGCTCTTGCAAGAGCATTCAGCTTCTGACAAACATACCCAACCTTCACACAGATGCGAGGATTCAGGAGCTTCAGATGTCTCTATAAAAAGTCTTGAAGTCTGTTGAACAGGAACACTGATCTCCCATCCCTGTATCAACTTTTCTCATTCGTTACAGACAACAAAGCACCAAAAGCCCTTTCTATTGTGACATCTTATTGTATACAGGACCAATATGGAAAAAATGACCCACACACTGGTAAACCAGCAGCCCCATGCCAGTACAGATAGCAATCCAAAGGATGTTTGTGCTCTTGTGTCTATCCATCATTAAGGTTCTTTTTTGCTTGTTTGTTTTGTGGGCTCTTTTTAAGAAAAAACCACAACACATACAGAGGGTGCAGTGTCACACTTCTGACACATGTGGGATAGTGATACTCTAGCAGTTACTACTGAACATACACTTGCTACTTGATATACAGAACACTTGCTTTGCCGTTATCAACAAACCATTAACATACAAACCTTGTTTTGTAAGTATCAATCACTGTTAACAGATCACTAAGCACATAACAGAACAGGACATTGAAACTACCAGCCCTCTGAAGGATTCTCTTCTGACCATGCAGTAACCACATCAATGAGTCCACTTACAGAGCAAGCAAAACATGAACTGCTTCAGTTTACTACTACTGAAACTAACTACTGCTCCACTGCAAAACTAAGGTCAGACTATGGTTACAACACAAACATGAGCACAACCAACAATTAGGGTACAATGTCACGGTGCTGTCAAAGGCTTGTAAAATATGTACATTTCCCAAACCACAGTCTGGCTGGTGTAAGACACATCAGCACATAGTTTTCCAAAATAATTTACCAGCAGCATACTTGGGAAGTTTTCAGGCTTTGCTAAACAGAGCACAGACAACACCACTAGGAGCTTTGGTGTCCAACAGACTGGTCAGGAAGTCTCCCTGCATTTGCCAACATGTGGATTTCTCTAGTCCACAGTTCTCACTGAGATCTGAGGGTATGCAAACCTGTTTCTTCCTGAAGACACTGTCTCTAATTCCTAATGCAAAGGAAACACACCAATGTACCCTCAAAACAGCAGCTACCAAGAATGCTGTTTTCCTTCTACTACCAAGTGGGCTGTCAAAACACTGTGTTTCCTGTACAGCAATACCCTTAAGAACTGGCAGGTCAAAAAACACTGAACTAAACTACAAGTCAGGGTGTGCTACACAGAATCACTGCACCACTGACAATCTTTTCCAGGCTGTGTAGACTCAAAAAAAAGACAGGCTTCCTCATTAAAACGTTCTAACAGGCATGTATTCAAGGGCCTAGAAAGTAAAACAAATATGCAAACTGCAAAGGTACTTAGAGCCATTTAGAGCAGGTGAGAAGTAATAAAAACATTCTAAGTTTTCACTATCCCTGGCAAAACACTGAGAAAATGTTCCTGTTTGCTCTCAGCAGCATCCCAGGTTATCATGGAAGGCAGACACTCGGGAAGGTTTTACAGCAAGTCTCTACAGCACACAGCAGCCTAGTGTTCCTGTATCTAGTTTATTTTCTGCCTGGATCAAAACCAGATCTTAAGCTTGAGTTTCTTACTGGTCTGACAGGGAACAGCACAGAGCAGCAGCCTGTCCTGTAACTGGAATAGTACATCAATTTCACCTGCTATATGGATGTGACACTGCCTCATGCCAAACATCAGGCAGACCCTCAGAAAGTTAAAGGCTGGCCATGGCAGGTGTGTTGGGACTGCGCGATATTAAGGTCCTTTCCAACCCTAACCATTCTATGATTCATTCTTGAGTTGTCACCTAGAACAATTTTCCTCAAAGCAAGCTTCATGAGCACACGAGGAACACTTTAAGGTGCAAGGAAATCAAGGTGTCTCATGCCTCTGGCACACAACTGACATACAGTTTATGTTTGCAACGGAGGGCAATACTAAGTGAACGCAACCTGAGCATTCAGCTACACTGACTTACAGCTTTAACGCATGTATCACACGTTAACGTGTAGAAAAGACATCCCCACCGCTAACTGCAGTGGGGTTTGGGCTGATAGGTGCATGGAACTTTCCCCATTTGACAGCAGCATCTGGAACTCCGTGACAGTGCTGCTCCCGCTAAATTCAAAACTGACCCTGAACACAGGATGATCCCAGACTCCTTGCCACGCCAAAAGCCAACCAGCTACCGACCCGGCTGTACTTCCCAAGAGTACGCCGGGCCGCCTTTAAGTTTGCAGCCTTCAGTTACCACCCGAGCCGCTCCGCCCTCGGAGTATCATCTCCCTGCTGTTCACGGCCCGCTGCTTCCAGCATACCGGAAGACGGGGGTGCCCGAGCGGAGTCGCCCGCCGAGCCCTGCCGGCGTCCCGCCCCCGACAGCCCGGCCCGGTACGTGACGTCGCTGGGGCGCCAAGTAAACAAACAGGGCGGCGAACGGGGCCGGGCCGGGCCGAGCGGCGCCGCAACAGACCGCCTGGCCCGGCAGGACACCGCCAAGGCGACAAAAGCCGCTGGGCCCCTGTGGCTCACCCCTCGTCCTCCTCGTTCTTGCTGGCGTCGATCTTCGCTCCCTCCGACTCGATCCCGCCGCCGCCACCTCCCCCGTCGGCGCCCCCCGCCACAGCCCCCGCCAGCCCCTCAGGCTGCTCCGCGGGCTCTGCCGAGCTGCCTCCGGCTCCCGCCACCGCCGAGTCCATCGCGAACTGCTGCTCCGACATGGCGCCGGTGCGGCTGACCCGCGCAGGCCGGCCGGCCAGACAGCCAGCGACCGTGCCGCCCAGCCGCCCGCCCGCCGGCCCCTTCCCCACCGAGGCCCAGGCCCAGGCCCCGGCCCCGGCACGAGCGCACCGAGCCCTCCTGCTTTCGCTCGCTTTTTTTAATGGCGCCGCCACCGACACAACCTAAAATGGCGGACGGAAGGAGAGCGGCGGGTGGTCACGTGACGGGGAAACGGCGGCGGGGCGGAGGTGAGGGGTGGCGGCACCGGGCCGTTGGAGCATGCGGTTGGGGACCGGTTGCCCGCTGGCACCGGGCCGCCAAACTTCGCACTTAAGCGTTTTTTCGGGGGAGAGCCGCCGCGGAGGAGGGCATGGGGTGAGCATAGGCACGGTTACCGGGGGACACCTGCCCCACGCGGCTGTCCGAGCCCTGCTGGGACCCGAGCCTTCAGGGCAGGCCTGCAGTCACCTCCAGTCGCGTTCCCAGGGCTTGAAGATACAGAAATTAAGCTTCACACACACACACACAACCAGTAACTTTTACATTTAAAACATAAATTGATACAATTTGAAGTAAAACTTAACTCTTAAACAAGTGCTTTTGTATGTATATAAAAAAGTGTAATAGCAAAGTCACGTCCTAGTCACAAAAGTAAAGCACTCCTGGCAAGGGCAACTTCTGCATCTAGCTACACTCTAGAAAAGTTATGAGTACAGACACATACTGCTGTGACTTTAGCTCTTCCTTTAATTTGTAACCAGTGATGGCAACAAGTCTTTCCTCATCCAATCTAATTGAAAATATACAGGAACCTCCCCAGATCTAGTAAACTGCTTAAACTAAAAGTTGTGGTATGCAGCACTTCTGTATGACATAAGAGAATAAAACACACAGCTGCCTGATAAAGAAATAAACCTTAAAATCACACTTTGGAAACTTAAGAGAGAAATCTCTTCCCAGACTACTCCCTTTTGCAAGACTGGCCTCCCCTGTGATTTAGCTACTCACATTTCATTTCACTCTAACAATCAAGGTTTATTTCTGATAACTACACATTCATGCCAAGGAAGAAAAAACAATTTTAAGGCAGACTGCTGCAATCCTTCAGCTTTAGGCTGAATAGGTGTGCTCACTTACCTATCCCAGCTGTCCTACTCAGAAGACAACCTGAGCAGTAAAAGCAGTTTCCCTTCTCCAGGAATCATTCATTCAGGCTTTTGTTAATGATGCTTGCTAGTATAGTCAAGATGGGAAACCTGTTCTCTATTCCTGTTGAGAAGAATCCAATACAGAATCTAACTTGAATGAACAGATCCCCAGCTTGTACTGAAATTACATGCCAACCCTAGAATTAAGGAACTTGTATCACCTGCTTGGAACTGGAATACATAGGGAGAAGTAAGTTACAGCCTTAAGTACTCTAGAACCTGCTTGAAAAGCCTAGAAAGGTGATGATCTCACCCTACAACCCTCTCAAACAAGCAATGCTACCAAAATAAAAAAAGGTGCTGCTCTAGTTTAGATCCCTCCCCTGAGATGTATGGAACTGGCAGTACTATGCCACAGACCATTCTCCTTTTCTGCAGTGGGCAAGAGGTAACTCTGCCAGTCATGCTAACTCAAGGAAATTACGTTTTCTTAAAACAGGTCAGGAAAAGGAGTGGGTTGTACTGACCTGTATATAGAGTAACACTTGTATATAGAGTAACTCTTGTCTTGAACCATTTATGATCTCCAGAAAGGTATCTACCCATCTATACAAATACAGTTTATATCACTGTAAGCTGACAGTCAACAGCAAGACTACACACTCACTTAAGTAAGCATTTATTAGAGAACCCTTTAACATGAAATTATACAAATAAAAGTTTGTATAAACACAAGCCCACATTGTGTCATGACATGAATGGCAAAAAGAAAGTAAAAATCAAAAAAGAAAACTAGCTGGCCACTATGTACAGTTGGACACAGTTGCGTGTCGGACACTAAAAGTCTTTTACAAAATAGTCATTTCCTCTCACGAAGAACACCCTCTATTCACTCACGATGCGCTGCACGATGGCTTTGTTGCAGTATCTCTACCTAAAAATTAAGACAAAATGTGTATCAGATCTGTGCAAGTTACTACAAGAATCGTTAAAAGGTCCATTTTCATGAACTGCTTTAAGTCTTCTATATATTCCTTTCTTCACTGTTAAAGATCATATACATATTTATTTAGGTAACGCAATAGGTTTTGTTACCCATCAAGTAATTTATCTTCCCAAATACAGCCATCCAAGCCCATTTAGGAAGCTGCTCCAGAACAACACATATCCAATTTAAGCTTATTAATCAGGCTCTGGATCAGTTTGCTGGTTTTTTTTTTTTTCCCCCCACTGTAAACAGTGACAAAAGGGTTTCAATTATTTATCCATCTAAATGACTGCTGTGCAAAGGCAAAGCAGGTCAATTTAGTTCAAACAGTCCACACGCATATGATCTTTAATGTTTTTCCAGATTTAAAAGTTCGTTTTGGTTTGCAGATTTCACTATTAGCTATAAAAAGAAAAAAGCAAGCATTAAATCTTAAAGAATGCACACTTTAAAATGAGGTTCCACAATTGAAATACAACACTAAACAGAAGACCAAATGATTAAGCTGTAAAGGCATTTATGTACTTTAACTCCTGTAAAAAACCATTTAAGTTAAAGACACTTAATCTCCAAAAAGATTAAAAAAAGAAGCCAAAGTCTGAAGTTTTCCACTTTAATCTTTACGCTGGTACATGAAGTTGGAAGAGACCATACCACAGGACAGCGTTTTCTGGTGTATGCCTTGCGCTCTGCCTGCAACGTGCGACCCCAGAGATAGACGTGGTCAGGGTGACACACGGCCTGCAATGAAGTTCCCGCTGGCGGGTACAAACAAGGTATAATGTCAGAGTTAGAAGACAACATTCTTGTTTTCCTTAAGTTGTACCCATTTCAGTACTTTACCTGTTAATACTTTAATAAGTTTAATTATTCCTCTAGACCACCTGGTACACAACGAAAAAACAGAAAAACTCTTATGTTTTTCTGAAGTACTAGAGAAGATAAGTCACATTTTTAAAAAGTTAAAGATCTATAGACACTGTAGGCAAAGCTGGCTTTAAAAAAGAAAGTGTATTTTTTTTAAGTTAAAAAAAGCTTAAAGTCATGCTATGCAAGTTTTTTACTTTTCATTTGTCTATTGATCTTTAAATTAGATTAGACATACTCAGTGTAAACCTGCATTTATGTACACACCTGTTTCCTCAAGTACTAAACACTGCTTCAGTACGGCTGGTAGTTGTTTTGGTGATTGCCGCCACCGCGGGATGCCTTTCCATATGTGCTTTGCTGACCTGTAGATAACATTGGGGAGATAACAAACAACACAGAAGCATTAACACCCAACACTCTGAATGAGATTGTTCCCATACAGTACTGCAAGAGGGCTGC
>JAVHNF010031372.1:2257-15168 GCA_034783455.1 Micropsitta finschii | reverse complement strand
AAAAATAAATCTTATTACCCCAGACTGATTACCATCAATCTGCCATGAGGGACTTGCAAGTTTACATCTATTGTAACAGGTGCAAGATCTATCTAGTGTACACTAATGACACCACTTATGATATTTTTAGATGTAGTTATACCCTACACACCACAGTATTTACTAATTGCCTCCGTTTTTAATACTTTGAGTTAAAAAAAAACCAAATTCATCTAAAGTAGCTAATTCAGTGAACCTCAGTCATAGACAAATTTTGGTTCATTTAAGTCCAAATCAGAAAATTCAGTTTATGTTCGTGCTAATGAAATTCATATAAACTACCCTGGCTGTTCCTCAATATAAACCAGGCCATAATGCGTGTGGGAAAACTGAACTCCAGCTCTTAGAACCATCCAAGTTATACAAAGTCAAAAGGAGAAAGAGAAAAATGTTCTCATGAGAAAATGTTACCAGCAGCAAAAGAAAGCATAATACATAAATATTCCTGTGTAAACAGTATCTTTCCCTGTGGTCAGCCTGCAGAGGATGGCAATGCCATTCATTTTATAGTGCCCTAACATCATGTTTGAATTGCTTCTTTTCTACAGATACAGCAAATGAATCTTAGAGACATTCATCATATTCTCAAACAAGATCTGCTTCCCTGTTAGACATGCACTCCAGTTTACACTAAATGTGATTTGGACAAGCCTGAGATGCTGGGTGAAAGGGCTGCCCTTGCTGCTGCATTGAAGAAATGCCCAAGAAGTTTCCCCACGACTGCACCTTTGGCAGTTGCATCACAGCATTGCTCAATAAAGTGCTGACTCCACAAGAAGCACAACCCTACAAGTTGAGTGGGTTTTTGTCTTGTTAAAACAGCTTCCTTACTGATTGATTAAACACATAAGCAAAATCTGCCTGCTTTTATTTCTCTTTTTCCAGCCTCATTTTATGTAGCACAAAACAAAACACAAACAAAAAGCAGCATCTTCATTGCTTTCTTCTGTAGAAGAATATAAAAAGCTCCAAGTATGAGAGTTAGCACTGTCATGATGCAGACTAGTTAAACTGTACACACATCAAAACAGGAAGATAGTTTCCTGAATTGAGACACCAATTATGCTAGCTTTAGCTATGGAAAATATAATATGCACAATCTAATTCCTTTTATTTTTCAAAGGAATTCAAGCTCCTGGAATTTGTGCAATTCATTCAACTACTTTATTGAGCAAGATCCTATATTCATCTGTCTTGCACATAACAGACAACCATACTTGCCATTTCCACTTTCAAAAATAAAGCTACTGCAGGAACGAGCTGCAGCATTTGCAGCTATTATTGCCTCTCCAGCCCTCACTGTGGAAGAATTAAAAGCAAAAATCTGCTCACACACACAGTCTGCTTTATGCTTAGATACAACTTTGTGAAGCAAGTACAGGCAGTGGCAGTACACAGAAGCAAAGAGAGCAAAGCATACATTCAAAAGATGTGCTATGTTTTCACTGAGAAAACTCAAAGTATTTAATTTAAATAGAATATGAAATCATTCCAAATATTGTGTGGAAAATAAATACTGACAGGATAAAAGTGATTGCATCTACTTAGTTCCATTTGCTGATTTTTTTCTAAACTGCAAACTAAAATGCAATTTAAAAATAAACTCTCTTTGAAATATGATCCCTGAAAAGTTGAACATGACAGAAGCGCATTAACCGGCTGCCTCACTAGACTAGTCTGCATTTAAAGCTATTGAGTTCTATTAGAAAAGATAACACAGCTCAGGATGTATCTAAATACATCTCTAAACTGTCTGGACAATTCAAGAGATATGTGAGTGTTCTAAGTAAGCCCTTAGTTAGGGTCCATAATTATACTTAAGTTTCAACTTTGTTATTGCTGTAGAATCAAACTTGTAAGGAAATGTACAACCAGATAATTCTACCTCAAGCTTTTCAACACTGTAGTTCTTTAAGGCTGGATCACATGCAAATCTCAGCAAAACTTTTTTTAAAGTAAAAGTATTCAAAATAATAACTGCACATACACTTGAAAATATACACTGGAAAAGGGTAAAGTAAAAGGCTACGTGTTAATGGAGAGGAAGAAAATGCCCTCATTATGCCCATGTTAGAACTATGAATGTGCAGGATTGATAATACTGAGACTCTCTGATGCTTCTTCCTGGAAGAATCTCTATCAAGTTTGAACTTAACACAGCAAAAGATTTTATGTCTTTCTGGCAAAAAGAAACATCTTTTTTATTTTCCAAAGCCCCTTCTCAGTTTAGCTGTCTTTCCACTGAGGATTGGTTGAACTGGTATTTTCTTATACAGAAAGCAGGAAAAAAGGTAGTTTCAAGGAAGGTACTTTGTAGAAGAGATAGCCAGTACTGCATGTTTCTACTAAGAATCATCCATGAACTTACCTTTTCTCCTACTTTCCATATAGCTAAAATTCCTATTTATGCCTTCATCAGTATAAACTGAGGTTATTATAGCTCCTCCCACCACAGCCTTCTCTATCATCTGTGTTGCTCTGCCTGTTCAAATTAAATTTAACTGTGAACTTCAAATTTGTGGAGCATAAAACTTCATCTTCAAACTTCAGCAGCTATCTTTGGCTACTTGACTTTAATCCATCTGGCCATCACTAACAACAGGAATTACCTAAATCTTGCCTTATAATGCTCATTTCCTGGTCCCCATCTCATTACCATTTGAGATACTGCTCCCACCACTTCAGCCAAGCCAATGTCTTCTAGTCTTGGCCAGCTGCTTACACAATTATTTGGCTGGATTATGATAGCCAGAGAAGGGAAATTAAACTTTCTGTTCTCTTCAAACAATCCAAGGGAAAACTGAAATACTCGTAACAGCAATATACACCATTTGACTACATATTTCTGTCCTTAGACTGAAACGGGTTTTACAGCCCTGTAAAGAAAAACCTGTAACTTTTTGGGGAATGCTGCTGAAAAATCCTTGGCTTTCCACATACAGCCCTACAAAGAATCATAACATCAGATGAAATTCAGCCACTATGGCAGGTACTTGCTGGGTGTAATACATTTTTTTGTGCAATTAATCAGTCACAAATTTGTTATGCGTGTGGCTTTTTTTCAAGCAGGCAGACTTTTGCCCACGTAGAAATGTCACAGGCTATGGCTAGAATTCCAGTGCTGCTTTTAGGAAGAATTTCAGAGCATGAGAGCTGTCTATCATCACATCTTCTATCAGGTCTTCAGAACAAATATTGTAATACCACTTCCCACTACACACATGGGGCCTGTGACCACAAATTAAAACCAGAGTAACAGCTAAATATTTTATGTTTTCTGAGCAGCTCATGCAACCTAAATCTATATTTAATGAGTGCACTAAATATAAACAAAAGCAAATGTTGGCCTGATGGCCTCCATTTTCCCAGAATATCTGTTATTAATGTAATTTATTTTTTCTTGAGGAAAATTCCTGGTTTACTGTAATCAGATTCTATAAAGTTCTTATTTGATGTTTTCCTGCTTTTTTTTTCTAAGTAATATTTCATACACAAATGCACACATACACATAAAAAAAAAAAAAAAAGACATGCTTCTTAGCCCCTGAAAACTGAGAAATGTAAAAATCTTTGGTTCACTCTTTTATTTAGAGAAAGAAAAAGAAATTAAAAAATCAGACTCTTTTATTTTTCACAAGGAGGTTGAAAGTTGGCATAGCAAACCTTCCTCTTGGCCAGCATCTTCTTTTAGGTCCACCCAAAGTGTTCTGAAGTCACAAGGGAGGAAGAGATATGGGAACGAAAAAAACATGGCATAGAGGATGAGCAGTGGGAAAATGAGGAAAAAGTTGTCAATGAAGTGGGCTTGAAACACATGTGAAAGTGAATTTAAGAAAGATATGGGACAAAAAAAGATATACATACTTGAAGAGCAAGTAAGAGGAGACAGTACTGCAAAATAATGAAGATACATGGTGTACAGATTGAAGAAGACTAGATCATGTGAAATCACAGCAATTGAAAACCTAGCAAGCAAAGAAACATCAAGGAGAAAGAATAAGAGTTGGCATTCAGACAAGCTAAAATTAAGACGAAACAGAGGGTGTTAGACTGAAAACAAAAGGCAATGAAGCTATTGGAAAGTGCTAGGAAAGGAGAAGAAGTAGCGTGGGAGAATTGAAAAGGCGGCGTAGAGACAATCTAGACTTTCACATTAAAAGTGCTTCAGTTACTTAGAAAAGGAAAGACATGGGTTGATTACTTTCAGTAAGTGGAGGAGGAATGTGGGGGCAAGTTCTTCAGAGTGGGATCAGTTTTTAATCTGAAGAACATATTAATCATTTAGTGCATCACACAAAACGTAGAACCAGACAATCCTGCAAACTGAAGAATCTTATTTGAGCAACTAGAGAATCTAAGAATTGAATGCAACATATTCAAAACTACTTCATCATGGCACAATGGCTCTTTGTTTATGTAAAATAATGTATCAAAAGGCTCAGGGACTTGGAATGTTTAATACTTGAAATTTTAATAGGTTAGAGAGAAGAAAACTCTTCAGTGGTTAAAGCCGTTTTATCTTGCAAGCATATCATAAACTGTTTAAATAGAATTTAAAATATACTATCAGAAACAAAACTGTTTAAAAATGGACTATGATGAGTTTAGGGGCTAATTTTCCCACAAGAATTTCAAATACATCACAAAAATGTTGTACAATGTATATAATATGTCAACTGCTTTTGTAGCTTTTACTAATCTATTTCTTAGCCTTTAGGACCTTTGTACCTGAAGCACACACTCCACCTTTACCATAATTCTATCTCTGAATGCGAAGCATTTTTGGTATGAGAGGAGTGGTGATGCATGCAGAATTACTATGTGGCTCAATAAACTGTGACACAAGGTATGACAGCAATACACTCAGGGTTGAGTGGTGAGTTTTAAGTCAAAGCCCAAATCTGAGGGCAGTTAAAAGCCTTGCCATTACATCAAGGAGTGCTCTGATTAAACGTGAGTGAAACAAAGGTGGAGTGCACTCTTTGGAAGCCAAGCACTGCCCACTAGCAGTGGTTGACCTAAAGTGATTCTCACCAATTTTGACCTTTTGCTGCCAGGATGATGCATGCTTTTGGATGGATTAAATGAAGAGAAAAACTGCCTACTGCTGCTGGTCTCCAAAAAGAAAGGCGCAACAGCTCCTCATCAGGAGATGAGAAAATGGGCTGCATCTGTCTGGAATGGAATTAACATTCTTTGTAACAGCATGAACAGTGTGGTGCTGTGCTCTGCATTTGTGGCTAAAACAGCACTGATAACACACCAGTGGTTTAGTTATTGCTGAGCAGTGCTTGCACAGGTTAAAGGCTTCTTGTTTTTCCCACTCTGCCACCCTGGTTAGTAGACTTGGGATGGACAAGAAGCTGGGAGGGAATTCAGTTCACCACAACTGGCTATTCCATACTGTATGATGTAGTCAGCCATAAAAGCTCAAGGAAGGTAGAGGAATTCAGGATGTTTGTGGTACGGTGTATTTTTCCACCAGCAACTCTTGCTTAGGTCCCGCTTTCCAAGAAGTGGCTGGACAGCTGCCTGCCAATAGGAAGGAGTCAATAAATTCCTCATTTTCTTTGCCTCATTTTTCACTTAGGTTTTGGTTTGGTTTTTTTTTTCACTTAATAAGCCAACTTTACCTCAGTCCCTCAGCCTTCTCACCTTTCTGTTTTCCCCCTAGCCTGTGAGAGAGGGGAATAAATGAGCAGCTGGGAAGGTGCTTGGCTGCTGGCTGGGGCCAAACCACCTGAGGAACAATTTTTTATTTCTCACAAAATAGCCTGAAATTACAATCAGGAAAAAGTTATTCCCCCCACAGCCACAATGAGAAATGCAGGAGCCTCTTTTCAGGAGCACAGATACTGCAACAGTTAGGTAATAATAATATAAAATCTCTCCCCGTTCTGAAATTCTACACCATAAGGTTCATGGTCTCACTTGGGAAAATAGCTTTAAGCCTTTATAAATATGTTTAACTTTTTTGACTGACTTGTTTGACAGATATTTAACTACAAGTGCCAGAGGTAGCGGAACAAAACACATGATTAGAAATTTTACTGTGCTTACACAGCTCTGAAATACGATGCTGTGTTGGTGCAACCTAAGGGCTCAAAGTCCTAGTTATCTATCCAGAATGCTAATTATTGCTGAAAACATATGAAGCCAGTTTAACATTTCTCCTGGGTGGACTTCTTCAGAGATAAGGATTACTACACCATCAGTCTGATATATTTGCATTGTATTTCTCGAAAATATGGCATCTTCTCAAAAATAAATATCAGCTTGCTGAGCTTCTGTGAACCAATGCAATTTTGCCTGCTGCTATTTTCCTAGGAAAGGAACACGATTAAACACTGACTGGAATGATAAATCAATGTAGTACTGAGAGGAAACCTAGTTGAATACAACAGTTTTCACCTCTACAGTATCTGTGCATTGATCTTAAAATTTTAGATCCTGGATTCAAATCTGGAAAGTGCTTTAATTTCTAAATACAGCTGTCAGCAGACATCTGCCTGCCTTTGTACTGAAGACAGATGGCAAGGGAGAGTTAATAATAAGCAAAAAATATAAAAGGAACATAGTCCTCCGTCATGATTGAGAGTCAAATATTAATATTTTCAAATAAAGATATTAATATTTTCAAATCCAAGAAGGTATATTTTTTATCTCTTATTGAGCCATACAGTCTTAATAAATACATGATATGAAACAGTGGGTAGAAGAGGAAGGCCATAACACTATTCATTTAGCATTAGTTGAAAGAGCTGAAATATGTAAATTACAATACTATTTTCACTACATCCATGTAAGAAATAAAGAAGAACGTGAAGGTCATGTACAGGATTACTTTTCCTATAGCAAGAAGTGTCTGAAAGACAAAGGGGGGGGGTGGAGGTTAGAAAGGGAATTTACTATTAGAAAGGTAGGTTTAGAAGTTAAACAGAAGTCACTGCAGTCACTGTTTCCTTTATAAAGTGGAAATCACAGGCTACTTGACCAGGACTTAACACATGTGAGGCAAGAGGTTTGTTCAAATATGGAAAATTGCCAGTAGAAAGAGGAGGAAAACAAAATAGAAATGTACATCAGAAGGTTGCTAGTCTTCATTGTCCCTTAGCAATAGGCATCTCTCTCATCCACTTGGCTGTATTTCACAGACTTTTCCTGGATTCTTTCTTGCATGATTTTCTCAGTATGCTCTAGTGCTGACACTGATTTCTAGAATCAACATCTTACTACTATGCACAGGAGAATTTTATACTTCTCAGGACTAGTATTTTGGGTTGTTCACAGGCTTGCCCATACATCCTCAGGGCTTATGCTTTATGGTTTATACAAAAATGGCTATTGTGTGGTTGTGTGAGATACAGGCCCATTAGAAATGCATAGTTTTTGCTGTGCAATGCAGCAGCTGCACAAAATGGGATTGCTGATTTCCTAGCCTCCATTGACACACCAGGGAAGTAACAGAACTTGTCCATTTTGCCACTCCCAAGTATCACAGTCTGACATGCAGTTGGTATTAACTAGGTGGAAAGATACACAGTAAGTCATCAAGACACTTGGAAAACAAAATCTTGTGATTCTGCACAAGCTTAGCACTTTGATGTGCATTTGAGGCAAATATGCATACAAATATGTGAATCAGTTCAGGAATTACTTTAGCAATGATGTGGGACTGTGATGTCTTTTATACTTTACCAAGAATAGCAAAATTTGGATCTTAATGATTTCGCACATGAACCAGTTACATCTGGGAGCAGAGATTCTCATCAATCCCAGTAAAGAGTGTTGCACTTGCCTTGCTGAGAAACCTGTGTTATGCTATGTTACTAATCCATAAATAGTAACACTTACCTGCTTAACAGGATTTTCTGTGACTTAATGCATTAGTTTTTTTAGCATCGGTGAAAGGTACTCGAGCAACTTGGTGAATGCTGCATTTCAAACAGCTGAATAGGTAAGCAGTTCAACTATGTAGTATTACATCTTAATAATACCCAAGTGCTTTGGAATTTAAGGGAAAGTTTTCATGTGAAGAAACTTGTATGCGTATTAGATGCAATGCATTAACTTGAAAAATTACTTTTGGAAGAGTCTGTTCTGCAGCAGCAATCAGATGCTTCTATACCAGCTTGTAGCTATCAAACTTCACTTAATTATTGTAGGAACAAGTGCATCAGACCATCAAAAAAAAACCCTTTGAGAAGCAAAACTGATATAAATCACTGTAGCTCTACTGATTTTAATAGAACTACACCAATTTATCCTGGTTCAAACCAATAATTTAAGCCTGTTGTTGTTCAAACTCATACTTGAAAATCAAACAAAAAAAAATACATGCGTGCTGTAACCAACAAGGACAAGAATAATACCACATATGGCACAGAAAACCAATCTATAGACAGGGCCCCAAAAACCTCTAGTAAATCCTACAGTGCTACAAAACATCTTGGAGTATGACCCACTACTAGCATTTTTATTGTTTGGTTGGTTTTCATTTCTATTTGAAATACGTCTGAGTTTACCACTGGTGTTGTTCAGGTGGCAGCCTATACAGAATACTATTCATATTTTTTTTTTTTTTTTCCTAAACATCTGCAGAATTTCCCTCGTGGTAAGTAATTAGTGCGACAGTAACCTCTTTTTGGTGAGGTACCTTCCATTCACACATCAGGTCAGTTACAGATAACTTCCACTATTGATTTTTTTTTCCCTGTGTCTGTGCCAATACCTGAAGCACAACAACAGATTCTTACTTTATGGAAATAACATTTGCAACCATTTGCCTGTTAGTTGGTGCTATCGTGATTGTATTAGCCTTGACTAGGAACACTTTTGAGCTGTTCCAATATCTGACTACTGCTTTACAAAGGGAAAGAGGAGGAAAGAAATGTAGTATTTAGAAACAGTTATGAACTTTCTTTTGCTTCCACTCCAAAGGACTATTAAAACATTTTAAAATTAATATCTGAAAGAAATGTCATTGACGAGCATTATGATATAAGCATTATGATAAAATACAGTGGCATCTAGAGTGTTCATTGACCATATTTTCAAGCAGTTACAAAGATTTATGTGTATGGATGTGCAATCTCTGGCAGAAGAATTCTTCTGCACAGCAAGATTATAGAATAATAGAGATGATCTACTTTTTTTTAGGACTAAAACTTGTGTCTTGCCACTCTTTGAACCCAGACCATGCTGCATAAACTGTATTGCTGTTTCCTTAGAAGATCTGATGTGCCACAACAGGTAGCTATGTGCATAACCTGGAGTCAAGACACTCCTACTGGTGTATCCCTTTTTCTTAGACTTCTCAAAACATAAAGACTGACTATTACCCAGTAACACAGCACCAATTTGTTGGAGGAGCTATCTATGTCTGGAGCAGTCTGAAAATTTCTTAATAGCTTCCAAGCACATAAGTAAGACAACACCAAAGGCCAGAAGGTTTTAGACAATGACGAGTAAAAAGGGTTCCTGTAGTCCAGTATACTGATATAGCCTCATACTGGTTTGCTATGGAATTGCCCTCACTATAAACTTTAATTCATAAAATTAAAGCCTCCATGTTTTCTATATGCTAATCATGAATCTTTTTATACGATGATCACAGTACAGAAAAAGGTTTGTGCATAAGAAAACTGAATGGAAAAAAGGAACTTAAGTTTGAAATAACAGATTTACCTGAATCTGTAGACAAACTATTTCTGTGCTTTTTAGTTCTTTCCAACTCTACTTTTTATTTAGAGAAGTGGAATATTAACTCACAAGGGTTTTTTTCACAATCTCAGTGATCTTCATTGCTACTCCTTCATAAATTGTATTTTCAAAGATATTATTATCCTTACCTTTTTTAAAATTATTTTTCCCAACAAATTTCCTCGAACCCTTACATATCCTTTTTATGAACGTTAGCGTTCCGTGGTAAATGTTTTATCATCAAAAAGATTAAAAAGAAATTAATTTTATTCTAGATACTAATTTTAGAGAGGGAAATTTCATAGCATTATATCTAGCATTTGGAAGAACATAAGGCTATCGCAGAAAGAATAAGAAAGTCTTCAGACCTGCCAGTTTTGCTCTATGTATGAAGCTCTATCAGTGTCATGACCTCAATTCCGCCATGAGATACTTCCATCAATAACACTAAGGATGTGAGTACAGTTTTCAACCTCTTCAGCTCTAAATTTATTACTTATTTCTGAAAATGGTCATCTGATGCAAATTATTTGCCCAGCCTATAAACTTTCAGCATTTGGATTTCTGTAATCTCCTACTTCTGTACCACAGAGCCCTACATTTTTAATAATCTTTCTAGATTTAACTTCAGATCTTCAAAGGTGTTTAGATATCCAATTCCCTTTGATTTAAATGAGAACTAGACAGTTAAACAGTATAATGTGCTTGAATATTAAAAAAGAAATCATCATCTTTTTCAGGAAAATATTATTTAAATGTTTAAAGTATACCTTACGTAACTACAACCAAGCAAACAAAATGTTAACATAACTATATCGGAGTAAATATTCAGCTGGTCAGGATGCTTTCTGAATTCAGATGCTCTGGTCAGGATGCTCTGAATTCAGAGGATTACTCAAATGGTCACTGAGATCAGGGAGGCAATGTGGGGGGGTGGTGTCTAAATAACTTAGAGAATGGTTTGGGGAAGGTCTAGATAATGAAAAATGGTACTACCCCACTACTGCAGAAGTCCTCTTCTAACCTGAGATGTCTTTCCCTTTCTCTCTTTCCCCAGCCACCTTTGTGTTACTTTTCCTCTCCTAGGTTATGCCCACTCTAGGATATGAAACAGTCACCACACCAGCTAGTGGTGATACCCGGTCATTGTGCAGAGGTTAAGAAGTTCCAGGGGCCGTTCCCAACGTTTGATTTTATTCAGTGGCCCTGATTTTTGGAGACTCACTGGAGTACACAATGGCTAACACGTCAGTTGACCTGTGCCTGGAGACAGTGTCAGTATCCTCTACACTTCCGTCTACATTGACACTATTTCTGCCTGCCCTGCTTCTTATTTTTCCCATTAAGTCAGCTTTAACACATCCATAGCTTTCTAGCATGGGAAAGGAAATGGTGAGAGTCTGCTGCTAGGCAGCAATAGGACAGGCAGAACAAGTCAATTGAAAAAGAGTGGAAAGTGGAAGACTGAGAAGTAGCTGCTCTCCGTCGCTGCACAGGACATTGGCACGTGCAAAGGGCTAGTCAAAGGCAACATTCAGGTTGGTCGCCTGCTTGAAACATCCAAAACTTGTCTCCTTTGGCTTCAGCAGCCTAGTCAATCTGCTGCTGTCTTTAGTGCTACTGCCTGCTTTGTCAGCACTTCATAATTAAGGGCAACAATGACAACTAAGGCTCTAACGTCAGCTTAAGATAAATTCATTCTTTTTTTCCCCCTCTTCCACAAATGAGTACTGCTAATGAAATCACCTTGATTACTCTCAGAAAGAGTCAACATCTGAATGATATCATGAATGGATGTTACACAAGAAAATTCAAAATGAAAATTTGCCATATTATCTTTCAGTTATGTAAAAATGACACCAGATGTATGTGAACTTCAAATGTACGATGAATAGGGGAAAACCCACCATTTCAAAGTTCCAAAATATGCATTAGCATTAATTAGTCTTTCATAATAGCATTAAAAAGACACAGATAAGGACAAATTAAGCTTATTTCATAATGATTTATTTTCATATGGCATTTCTCCAAAGTGCCATTTCACCATCAAACTCTCAAGTTTAGTCAAACTAACCCAAAGTAAGTCTTCACTAAACAACAAAATAATTTCAGTCTCTTTCTTCCTGCCACATTAATTATATGCCTGAAAACATACAAACTAACTGAAGTTGCACTATCAGAATCTGCGTAGGTTTAGAATCATGATGCTAGGAATGCACTTTTGTAAGGCAACAATGTATAGGTCCCACTTGTTTCAATTAACCTTCAAAGAAAGCCTAAGATTACAGAAGATTTTTTAATTTTCTAAACCATAACTAACACTTGTTCAAGAAGCAATATTCAGAAATGGATCGAAGCAAGCCTAAATAAGCCCACATAAAGAATCTGAAAATATATGATTTGCATGGTTTTTCCAGCCCTCAGTCATATGTGAAATCAACCTGGGCTTCAGCTTCACATCCCCTTGTTAATGATGCAGACTGGTATACAATGTGAAAAGTAGCACAAGGCGAACCACAGAAGAAACTCATGGAAATTATCCAGCTAGCAGAAATCACTAAAGCACATAGATTTATGAGAAAAGTGGAGAACTTCCTTCTCATATAACTTTAGTGTTTCTTCTTTTATGGCTCAAGAGCATATAGATTTTGATAAGTGTAACTCACTGTAATACTGGAGTCGAAGTCTTCAAATACATCACTTCCCATATCAATTCTAAACTTGCCCTCAAATGACTACTGTATTATTATCATCTGCTACAGAAATCTTCAGAAAAATACTGTCCTAGAATAATTTGCTCTGTATTTATATACTGTTTGGGTTCTTCAGAAAAGAATTTCAAGAAGACTGAGGTATGAAGAAACATCCTCTTTTTGATCTGAACATACTTTTACAGCAATGCCTTTTTTAAAAGCAAATCTAGTGGTCATGTATTTAAATGTGCCTGAGCTACATAAATCCTTCTAAGACTGAGCAACAAAACATCTAGAACAACATAGAATCATTAAAACCATTTTCTCATCTAGACAGAATCATAGCATAGTTAGGGTTGGAAAGGACCTTAAGATCATCTAGTTCCAACTCCCCTGCGATGGGCAGGGACACCTCACACTAAACCATTCCACCCAAAGCCTCATCCAGCCTGGCTTTGAAAACTGCCAAGGATGGAG
>JAVHNF010031360.1:29140-40505 GCA_034783455.1 Micropsitta finschii | reverse complement strand
TTACCGAGACCCGAGTTTTCCCGCGGACTTGAGGACGGTGACTGGGGAGCTAGCAGCCCCGTGACGGATCGGACCAAAGGGAGAGATAGCTCTGCAGGGAGAGATAGCTCCGCAGGGAGAGATGGCAATGCAGGAAGAATTAAAGCATAACCATGTATGACATCATTCCAGCTGTACACTGATGGGCTACAGATCATTTCGTCCATGCTATTTGAAAAACATTCCACTTTCCAGTCATTAGACTTGCTAAATGGATTCACCTGCCATACCCTTGGAATCATTAAAAATAGGAAAGAAAATCTTTGGCACACAGGAGCCTTGCTTTAGTTTTATTCTCATCGCTGATATACTACTGCTTTTGTGTCTTAAAAATGAATAAAAATGATTTTTCACATTCCATTAGGAAAAAGCAAAACAAAACAAAACAACAAACTAAGCCTGTATTTCCTGCTTTTATTCTTGCTCTAGGCTTATTTCAAAGTTTCCGATTAACTATCTTCAGAAAGCAGATAAAACATGACTTCCCAGACAGAACTTGTCATTACCAGGGCTGTCCTGTGCCTCACTGTTTTTACAATGTCTTAGTATTTTTAAATAACTGCCTGTAGCCTGCTCCAAAGAAAAGAGGATCAGTTTACTGATCTGAAGTCTACTTCTGTTAACTTCCTTAATTATTTGACATGAAGATAGAGAGCTGCTATTTAACACTCCCTCCATCACGGGAAAATATCACACCATTTGTGCACTCATTACGGCTGCACTCTTAACTTCAGACTCATTTAAAAGCTTCAACTCTACAGGTGGGATTTTCAAAGCTGCCTCTAGGTCATTAATTTCTAATTGGACACCCCAATCCTCCAGGCAAGCTTTAAAAATCTCATCCTAAATAATCAATATTCTACTTCCTAATAACCTGGTCTGCAAAAGAGTTGACTGGAGAAAACATTTAGCTGCTAAAGGGAGATTGCCGTGAACATGGTAGGGAAAAAAAATAGATCTTATATCGTCATCTTAATAGTAGGATTATTTTCTACTCCCCACAAGGAGTGAAAGGGACCAGACTGATAAAGGAGGGAGGAAGAGAGTGAATCTTCACAAAAACACAACCCCCCCAAAAAAAACCCCAAAAACCACAACCCACTCCCAAAAAAAAACCCAACACCCCCCCCCAAAATAAAATAAAAAACACACACACACACAAAAATAAACCCAAAAAATCAGGAATCAAGGCTTCATGCATCTTGCAAAACCAAAACAGATTCAACACCACTGTGCACCACTTGGGTGTATGTGCAGAGTAAGTTTAAAAGAACATGGTCCAGACTGGAGGTGTGTGTGTGTGTATGAGTTTAAGAAGATATTAAAATACTGTTTTGCCTCAAAGCAATGTATTAGATAAAAATCAAAACAAATTAATAAGGCATCATTACAAATTCAACCCCGCATTTTTAAAATGCAGAAGATAGGGATTTAAAAGAGCAAGATAAATATCAGATCCTCCTGGGTTAAGCATGTTATAACTACTAGTTAAATAGAAAATAAGATGATTTCATTCAGGATATACATCAGCCTGAGTGAACTAATGCAAAGGAGAGAACTAATTACATTATACCTAAGGCAGCAGCAGGGAAAAAAAATATCTCAGTGAAACATTTGGGAATATCTCACCAATTCAAGTCTGTAAATAATTTGAAACATACCTCTCCAAATACACCAGAAAGGGGGAGGAGAGTAGGAAATCTAATATAGGCCATCCCTATTCCAATTAGCAGGCACTTGAACAATTGAATTTTCTAGGAGGGAAGAAAAATAACCTAGCCCCTGAACCACACTCATTTCAGATTTTAATTATTAGTTTCTCTGAGTTTCCTGCATTCTGTAACAGTTATAGAACTGGGTAATAATTACTTTGTGGAGTCCTTCCAGAGTAAAACATATTCTTAAACCCCTTAAAGCAGGAAAAAGGATTCCATCTGTTTTAATATTTTAAAAAACCTAACACCGCCAAATCTTTACATTTTGAAATCCAGTTAATTCAGTGTAATCAGAAGGATACAGCAGTCTCCCTTATAAGTTCAGGCTATTTGTTCTACCTGCACTCTGAGACCTGACACAGCTTAGAGCACTGTAGTTCTTATCACGAAAGACTTGATCCTTAAAACACTAATTACACATTGTCATTTAGAGCCTAGACAGTATACTAAGTTTGATGTTACACTAGGCAACAGGGCATGATGAACAGCAGTACTGGCACAGTAAAATCTGGCCACAAGCCCGGCTACAAGATCCATGTGAGAATGCAAACCAAACAGCTGCACAGGGCAAATATATTTGTGCAGATATATACATGTGCACAATCGCTTTAGGCTTATGGCTGAATGATAAGTGCAGCAGTCGCAATTATTATATTTTCATACATATAACCTGCAGATTGCTTTACATGACAAAATAAAACGCTTCCTCACAATAGCTGATAACAAGCACCAAGTGCAGTTTATACAAAAGTTTAACCAAGATTTGCAATTCTCCACTGGCTCCCATATTCAAATTTTCTAATATCACCTTTTCCACTGCCTTGATTCAGACACAATTCTACATTCTCCGCTTTTCAAGCTGCGGCAACACAGTAACATTGAGATTGATCATATTGGGACATTCATTGAACACCTCCCACTTATAAAACACATTAATGAAACTTTTCTTTCTAATATATCAATAGCTGGTGACTTTCTTGCCTTTATTTAAAGGGCTGTTGCTGCCATAATTCATATAAAGACCAGTAATTGGTTTTTAATAATCCTTGGTGTTGATTCCAAAACACTGGAAATCAGTTTTGCAGGCTAGTTACACAAATTTCACACAAAGAGACTAGTACTGAGGCTTTCAAAAGGTGAGCAGCCCTGGATACCACCTGACCAGTAATTTATCTGTCTTATTTTGATTCTGCAGTTTTGAGTTGTGAACAAAGGGAATGTTATCTCTGCATTGATCCTGACCAGAAGACCACTGTATGTCAAGGAGGTAGTGATCCAACAGTCAACCTGAGCACTATTAGGCTTGTGGCATGCTGCCTGTACAGCCTGGCCTTCAGGCCCTCCATATCCCTTGGCCTCAGGGTAAACTTGTGATAAACTTACTCCTAATTGTAACAGAGAGCAAGCAGCTTTCACTTGGTACTGGTGATTATGCTCCTTGCCTGGCCTTGCCTTTAGCTAACAACTTCAGCAACAAGTTCTCATGTGAACATCCTTTCTGTTTGACAGTAGGAATGATGAATAGAGTTGTTTGCTTGCTAGAAAGTGCTACAATAGCTTGAATGACCAAAATGGGATGATGCTTCCCATGGACAGGTCCACACAGTGTGCTGTAGGTGGATCAGAGGCCTGTTTTGGACCTACGCTGCTTGGGGTTCCCAGCATCTAAAGGGAGATGAGATTTTACTATTCTCTTTCTCTCTTTAGTGTTAGCTCTAATAAGCACCATTTTTAATAACACTTCAAGAGCCCAAGTGCCTCTTCTACTGGGATCATAATGGATCAGCATCTCCCGGTGCAAAACAGTCTCAAAATATGTATTTTATTCTAGCAAATACAGGCCTATTCTGTAATCCTCATGGCCACTGAGTTCTACTTGACCTTTGTATGACCAAATATATATTCTTTACATGGTTGGTGTACGAGTGTCAAGAGAATACTTTAAAAGTATTAAAATCTTCAGGAAATTCTCACCATCTGCCATTCTACACTTTTCACTAGCACAGCTTTGCATACACCTGCACAGATTAAAGTTTCTCATAACTATTTCTAACATTTATACCAGCATCCAGGCCTTAATATTAGGTTAGCCTTTCAAAGTTTTAATGAAAAATTGGAGGAATAGAGTGAAAATTAAGCAGCCAGTTAAAACCTGAGAACTAGAGTGAGAAACTACATTATTATTCCTTGCCTTGAATGACCAAATACACTCACATAATATGGATTTATATTTTTTTTAATTAAAGTAGTTACACTCCTGCAGACAGACAGACCTCGGAACATTTACAAGACAGAGGGCAGACACTTTACAGGAGAACTGCAGCAGGATTTTTAGTTCATTCACCACTATGTGAAATACTGTAGCATCCAGGAAGCAGCCATACCTAAATCATCCATAAACTGAGCAGCCAAACAGACTGGATTACCTCTGTAAGATGAGGTTGACCATGGTCTACTACAAATTATGCACACATACATTACTTATACCAGTGCTGATCCACATGCAAGATGTCCTGCATCCCAGGCATTCTAAAGTTGCATAGGAAATTGTTTTACTCAGTAATTCATAAAACACTATATGAGAGGTTACTTTAACCCAACACTTGATTCCTTATACGAAACTGGGTGTAGCCACTGAAAAGATAATGCCATTTTCTCTACCTAGGACAGTAGAAACACTTTGCAACTGCATAGACGGTAGTTTGGATTAAGAAATCCTTTGTGTTTTACACATCATCCTTAGTGGTTGGGAGGAGAGAGGGAGGAATGAGGAGACACCATATTGTGCACGTGGGATAGCACAAGCAAAGCCTTGACACCTTTCTTGCTGCCACTAGCATTCACACATGAAGGTATGGGAGGCTACTGAAGAACAGACTCCCCAGAAGAGCACACATCTGCTTTGTCTCAACTCGCTTCTCCTCACATTGTGCTGAACCACCCCAAGTAGCTCCTCTTTGAATACATACAATTTTTCACAGAGATAAATGGGCAGTTGAAATCTAAAGGCCTATGACTATACACTTTTTGTATACAAAATGCTGTAATCTTGTAATCAATATGCTATTTAACACAAAGCCAGTGCAGCCCCTGGGGGAGGGAAGCTGTGCTGTGAATATTTAGGTTCAGGTGGTAGGTTTGCTGCTGTCTTTCTGCTTCATGGGAATAAAAAGGACCTTAGCATTACTGCTTAACAATGCTACATGATGCTCACAGCATCTTGGATTCATCAAAAACAGCTACAGAAAAGAGCAGGTAAGGCAGCTCTTGGAAGCAAAGCAAAAGCACACTTGTTTGTTCAGGCCTCCACAACACAGGGCTAGGAGGGAATTTGGCTCAACCCCGCATCACAGACAAGAACTTTTGAAAACTCAGAGCCAGCTGGGAGAGACTGAGAAACTAGAGAAAACAGGAAACACAACATTGGAAGATCTAGAAAGACAGGCATGCTCCCACAAAAGTGTCATTATGTAGGAACATTTGGACTTTCAAGCTTTGAAAGAACTCAGAGAAGCAGCAGGATAGCATCTACTAATACCACTGGGTTACAGAGACAATTTCAAATCAAATTAAGTTTCTAATACTTTCTTTTTCATCTAATAATGTTCTATTAGGTGAATGTAGTTTATTTTTTTTATATGAAGCATCTAATACTACCATCTCTTTTACATTTGACAATAAGGAATTAAAGGCCAGCTAGATAAAGCTAGAAACGGTCAATGTTCAATCATTACACAATTTCTAGATGAGTATTTAAGCAAGCTGATGACTTGTCCTTTCTCCTGATGACCACTGGTGGAGAAAGAAAAGCGAGTTACACAGATAACAGCTCTAGCGCTGTATAACAACCGGCTTGAAGCGGGGTATTAAATACAGAAATTGTCTCATGTGGGATAGGAGGGCTGCTATTTGGTTTTGTAATTAGGAAAACTGTGCAAAAACTTACTTGTGATATTTACAGCTGGTAGCAATTTGAGATAAATGGCAAAAATGCATGAAATTACAAAAATTTTAAGAAACTAGGTAAATTAGAAACACACACAAACTTAATGCGTGGCAAATATAATCCGAAGCACAGAGGGAAGAAGTGATAGAGCAAAACCAAAAGTAAACCATCAAAGAACAGCATTCATTTCCAAGCCCTACTAAGCAAAGTTCAAGTACTTTTTTGGTGTTGCCCACCTTACATTCTGCTGAAAGCTGAAGAGGCAAAACCAGGTGATGTGTCCGTTCTTCAGTTTCCAGTTTGGAGCCAGTCACATTATAATGTAAACCACTATTGATTTCAGTTCACTTTAATACCCTAGCTGTGAACTGTGGTGGTGGAGGGCTCCAATTCATAATCCCTGTCAGATTTAGCTGACCTTAGAAATCATTTCAAAGTAAAATATGATCCAAATAGGCAAGTACAATTTGAGGATACATACACTGAATCACAAGGTAAATTATCAACTAGGTCTTCTTCTGAGATGGACAGAGACAGTTTAATTGAATGGATACCACGGTGAACCAGGACTTCAGACACACTGCATAATGAAACCACTACCTGTGTGGCAGGGACAAAATGAAGCCGTAGCAGGCAGCAGCAATACGAGCACTTCTTGACCCCTGCATTGCATCACTGCAGCCCTTCAGGGAATTAAGTCTCCCCAAGTCTCTTCCCTCATCCCAAAATATAACTCCTCTAGAAGTGAGCCCAAGCACTTCACTAAGCCAGTCCACAGTATGGCCCCTTGGCAGAGGTGCTGCAAACCTTGGGTGAGAAAAATTATCAAAAGTAGTACTGCTAAAAAGTCTGCAACATTCAATCATTGCACAAGATGGTTGTGGGTCCCTTGACATTTTGCCTTTTTATGCCTTTGCTTACCAAACTTCCATCTCTTCAGATCATAATCATATATATACACCCATCCTCCAAACTATGATGGTTCAGTTCCTTGGCTGAGGCCAGGGATTTGAATGTATACACTGTACAAACCTTCTTATGGGTAAAATGAATCATGGCACAGATTTATTCTGTCTTTCCACAGACAGAAGTCCACAGTTGAGATATCTAGCCTAGTAGTAGTTATTTATTTAACTATTGATACCTTCAATATGAGATTAACTCTTCCTTAAGTCACTAGAATAACTAGGAGTAAAGCTAGGAGGCAAAGGAAAAAAGAATAACAGATTAACTCTAAAGAAGTTCCTTCTCTATATGAAATAAAGGTGCCACATCCTTGGTTTTGGTTTGGTTTTATTTTTTAAGAATTAGGCAGAAGCCTCTAACAGATAGCCCATAAGCAAATTTTTGCTAGACAGGAAAAGCTGATGATTTAGCCGATCTTTTCCATCAGCAAGTCTTACTGTAATTACTACCTCAAACAGTAACAGCAGTCAGTCTCTGCTGCCTCTTGGCACCCAGAAATACTTCTCCAGCATTACACTACTAACCAGAAACAGACTAAAATTCACACCCATACCTAGACTATTTTTGTGATTTAATTTACCAAATCAAGACTAAACCAATGTGACTCAATCAAAAGAAGGTAACGGGAAGTCACAACCTCATTTCGTTTGCATTCACTTTTGCAACATTTGACAAGTCTAAGCTTTGACAGTACTGCTGTCATACACACAGAAATACTCCTAAGAAATAAGTATGTCCAAGCATTTTCTGCATGTGATTATAATGTGTATAGGTTTTGGAAATGCAAGCTGCAGCTCCCGCATACATAGAGGAAACCCAGGGACCCACCCAGTTCATAGCCCTAGGGAACCTGGCAGTTCACGGGAGCAATATCAGAAGATATTTACAGTGGCAAACTGGCACCTCTGAGGCAAATACTAATGAAATAATGTGAGAACAGTGCCCACAGGGCTCAGGATCTTCGACAGGTATTTTAAGAGAAACCTATGATCTCTGGTATCAAAAGCCACAGGAAGATCAGTAAGAATTAAAATTGACAATGTGCCAGAATCCACCTACTATAAAACAGAAGGTCACTGCAAATCCTCATTAAAGCTGTCTGACTGCTTTGGCCTGATTGAAATTTTTCAAAGTTTATTATTACCATGAAGGTGAGGGCTGCAGTTGCCCTGCCACAACCTTTTTCCAGGACCTTTGCTAGAAAGGTATATTTGAAATAAGGTGGAAATCTGAGAAATTGCCTGTGGACAGCAAAAAGCTGCTTAATCAACTCTCCGATCTCCAGCAAAGAAGAAACTCTTACAGATGCCAAAGAGGTGTTAATGATAGCTATTATAAAAGGGAACTGCTACAGTATATCTTCCAAGGACTGCTACAAAAGCCTTGCTGGCAAAAGATCAAGAAAACAGCTTGCAAGTGTAGGATCATATCTATAATAAAAGTACAACGTGACAGGTTTAAAATCCGTAAGCTATACTGAAGTACATAGTTCAGAGTCCCAGTGACCCAGCTGGAACTGAAGCTGTTGAAAGCCTTGGTGTTTAACCACCACAGAAAAAGACTCCAAAGCCTTCTCTTATCTTCTCACATCTCTTCTCCACTAGACTTTATGCCAGGAACTGCAGCAGCCCAGACTGCTTCTCTGTAATCAACTGGTTTCCACCAGCATGCTTGGAGAAATTCAACAGTTGTTAATTGCAATGAATATTCTGCTATAATAAAACAGTAACATCAAATACCACAAAATAAAACCACCAAGCACACCACAGGTTCTTGAAACAATGGGACATGCTACGCATCTGGGAGTGTGAAGATGGCAATGATGATCTCACATGAGCTTCCCTGGACTTTATGGCAATGTTTTATCAGGCAACATAGCCATCCATTCATGGAAGTACACTGAGTTCCTCTTGTCTCTTTGCCTGTGCTGTGGCTCCTTTTGCTCACCACATTCACTGTGTCTCTCCCTGTCCCATGCACAGCTAGAAAGACTTTCCATTTAACCTTGTTTATAGCTGTGATTTAAGTGAAAAACTTCAAGATGTTACACTTTATTAGCACAGAGTTTACACTTCCGTTGTAATACTCTGTATCAACCAGACGTTCACGCAAAGACATTTAAAGGCATGCAGTAGAAAAAGGAAAATCCATTGTATCCAAAGCTTTGCTTTGCTTGATTTTTAAACTTAAAACTTGCCCTAACTTAGCTACGGCTGAACCAGAACATAGCTGAAAGCAGATCTGTAAACATGAAATGAAAGAAAACACAGAAATAAGCCTCACCCTTAAGTCTGAAGAAAACTAGTATCTCAGTAAAGTCACTATCTTTCTAGGTCAGAAACCAGACAGAAAATCTGGAAACATAATATGATGGTTGCACCTTCATTTCCAGTAGAGTGTCACTGTATTCACAGACCCCAGCCAAATAAAAAAAGTATCCCAACAATCCAACCCTCCCCCCCATCAATCTTGAAGGACGACTTCAGAAGCAGCATTTCAGTACAAGCCTTCTGGTTAAGTCTGAGAAGGATTAGCATTTATTCACATCTTTGGCAACCTTGCTTCTTTGGGATGTTATTGAGCATTTTGTGCACTACAAGTTAATACAGTGCTTCCCCGTGGCATTCAATTGGGCCAAGGTCAGACCACATTTGATCCTACTAAACATTAATTTTTTTTTTTCCAGATATGGTAACCATACCACTACCAAACATTGGTAATAACAGAAAGTAGCTGTATGTAAACACAATCCTGTATGGAAGCTATTGGGAAAGGAGCATGTACTCACACTCAAGTCCTGAAGACTGGTGAGGAGAGCATTTTGATCTCTCAGAAGGAGCAATAGTGGCGGCTGGAAGTGGTGGCATATGACAATGAATGTCATTAGAAGAACAAGCAAATTTCAAGAGATGGAAGGAAGGAGAGGCCCTAATACTCCATATACACACACACACACACAAAGATCAGCAATCATGGAATTGACTAAAAAAAATGGTTGAGTTCTTTGTAAAGCCTCTGGTAAGATTATTGGTGGATGGACAACAAGGGAATCACCAGTGTAATGGGTTATCAGTGACACATGAAGGAGAAATGGGGAAAAGCAAATAACAGCAGAAAAGAACAGCCCACATTTCAGTTCTTGGCTATCTCCAATATTAAAGGGGGACAAATAGATAAATTCTGGGTCAAATCTGTGACCTAACATAACATCCTCCCTACAATAGCAATTGGTGCCAAAGCTCCAGACGGACAGCATGATATCACAATAACTACAGTATAATGAAAGCATTAACAAAAACCTTAAATACTTTCTTCTAAAGTGGCTTCCCTCAGAAGCAAGATACAGCAGTGCATTGCACGTGTGCTGAACACAGTGACAACAGGTACACAAATCACACCGTAGGCATGCTGTGAGCTGATTTTTCTGAAATGGAGATGTAGATCCCTGGTTTGGAACCTAGAAACATGAAACTTTGTAACAGAGTTATAAAACCCATCACAGCTCTCACACACATAAGAATATAAAGTATGTAAAATGCAATTTCTTTGCCTGCATTTTCAGTTCAACTACTCTATGCTTGACTACAGGCTATAATGCTAAAGGACATTTTGTTTTAAATTCATTCATTCATTAGGAGGTTTTGGCAAAAAGAATAGTCTGAAGTTTTTGAATGATGTTGCTTGAAGTTTGATGAAGTTTTGTCTACTCAAAGAATCTCAGCACTTATATCACAAGAAACACAGAAGGATACAGAATTACCTAATCCCACGGCTTTATCCCAAAGAATAGATCTGCTGGAACCCTGCAGTTTTCCAATACACAGTCCTGTTAAAGCACAATCTGTTGCTTAGATGTCCACATACAAATCAACCAATACTGCCTGATATTATTTCACCTAAGAATTATGTCTGAAACTTTTCTAGGAATATAGTTTACATAATTACCCTTTTGCACGCATGCAGGAATCCTCAAAAAAATCAGTTAATCAGCAATACCTGTGGAAACAAAACATATTTCACACCTCAACATTTTCAAACAGTGAGGAAAGCTCAGGGTTTCCACCTGTTTTTTCAGCAGGAGCCTGGGCCCTTGTCATCTGAAACATCACATGGGGATCCAGATGAAAACCATCACTTACTTACTCAAGAGAAAGGCATTCCAGCACCCCCAGTTTAACTGCCCTGCCATGGCACACAGATGACTGGGCATGGTGTCAGTACTTCTGTTAATGAGCGGAGCAGGAGCATGACTGCCAATAGGAGCAGGACACATGGCAGAGATCAAGCCTCCAGTGCTTGGCTGTGCCTTCACTGTAACGTTTAAACTGATTAGCAATTTTGGAGACAATTTTCTCCAGGTCAGCTTACAATGTCAGACTAATTAAAACACAACATGGAGGAATTTCTGCTTCCCATAATCATCTGTGAATTTCATTTGTCACAAATCCAGCTTTGCAGAGGTCAGAGCCCAATACTAGTCAAGAAACCTAAGATGCTACGTTATGTAGTAAAATGCTAAATGCTGCACATGTATCTTGAGCCCATTACAGAGCTAGAAACAGTTGTGAAACCAGGCCGCAGACTCTGTGCAGACCTTTCAGGAGTCAACAGAATCATAGAACCATAGAATAGTTAGGGTTGGAAAGAACCTTAAGATCATCCAGTTCCAACCCCCTGCCTTGGGCAGGGACACCTCACA
>JAVHNF010031351.1:0-15769 GCA_034783455.1 Micropsitta finschii | reverse complement strand
AAAAAATGACATGGTTAACAGTATTGACGTGTGAATTATCTCTGCCAGGCACTCGAATCAATCCTGTGCTGAAGGATTTTTCCCCCCCCCACCGCTTTCTGGAGGCTTGATGAAGCGTGAGGATAAATGAAGACACAGCAGTGTGGGCTTCAGCATGTTGCTAATGCGTTGCTGTCTGCAGTCAGTGCTGCTGTATCTTCGGTGCTAACACTACTGGAGATGTGTAGATTGAAGCTCAGTAGCATTGCTGCCTGCTCTCCTGCCTGCAGTGCAGGCATTACTCAAGCACTACGTACAATAGAGCTTTTTGCCTTTTCAGGTATCTGAGGTATGTCACCTCTAGATGGACATTAATTTCAAACTTCAACATAATATTCACAGTTCACTTTGTGTGCCTGTACATGATTTCTACCAAATATCCTGTATGTTTTGAAATCAGTATGCCATGAAAGCAGCCCTGTAAAGGCACTTGCTATTAATGTGCCTCATTTGTTTTGATATTAATATGCTGGTGCTGCTACTAGCATCAGTAAAGCATCTCACAAAGAAATGCCTCTTTAAAACAAGACTCTGCACACTGGTTCACCATCTTGGAAATAATGAGAGGAAAAGATGTAGGTAACACAATGGTACAGATGTCTTGTTTTTCAGTTTTGAGAAGGGGAGCATTTATGAAAGTCTTGTTCAGAGCATGCATGGGTAATAACAGCTGGTTGAAGGGAGGAAAGGTTATGTTTCTATAGCAGAAGGTTTTGATGGCAGTAAGGTGATTTCAGTTTGGATGTACAGCCAGTTTGCGAAACACAAGACCCAGTAAAAGAAAGAACACTTCCCCAAAGCAGGTTTCATCAAGAAAATAGTGAAGGATAACCAAATACTGAGTTTCTCTGAATGGGATACTCCCTGGTATGTATTTAAGGCTTGCTTCATCTACTGTAAGAGCTAGCAACTGCTTTTTAGATAGGATATTCTAAATGTCAGAGCATCTTCTTGATGAGGTATCCTGCTGCCTAACAAGTCAACCCAAACCTGGACTTCACAACATTTAAACTTCTGTTTCATATACTGAATAGAGGGACTATGCATAGCTAAATATGCCTCAGGTTCTGTACACACAGGAGCTGCTAGGTTCATGGAGAAAGGTATAGGATGTTATTTGGGCAAACTGCTCCTTCCATGAAGATATCTAATTTCATAATCTTGCAGTGTGGGACAAGGTATTCAGGTGGAAATTTTTGTACAAGTTGTAAGAACATAAGGTCTGACTGAATCAGGACTTTCTGCTAATGAAATCATACATAACTGCCACAATACTAACGAGTGTGGTATTTCAGCTTTCAAGATATTTTTCTGTGGAAATACTCAATATTTAAGGACTGTAAATTTGAACTTTTCCAAAACTTTTCAAAGGTTCAACTTACACTTTCTTTCTGACACTAATGTCAGGATTAAACAATCCTTACTAAATTAGTATGGTTTCTGTAGTCTTTGGTTCACGTTGGCATTGTTATCTTTTTACTTTATAGTAATGACATTTGTTAGGCTATGACTTTATCAGTTCTTTCTGTTCACTTCAGTATCACTTTTACATGTGAAAGGCTGTTATGGTTGGAAGAAATCTTTAATTGAATATTTAATCTCCTTTTAACTGTAATAAAAGTAATTTCCCTGCTGCAAACCACCTCTAATCCATGAATATCCCAGTCTAGGATATTGCCAGAATATTGCTAGTATGCATGATACCTTATTCCTACAGTTATGTGTTGCTGTCATTATTTCACTGTATCTTCTCATGAATTTGAAGACAGAGTTTGGATGCTTACACATCTGGTCTTACATTTTCTCCTGAGCAACCAGGGTATAATTTAGTATTTTCTATCATGTTCTAAACACCATGGTTTGCCACATCAGCTATTTGTTACTCTAGTATTTGAACGGTGTTTGCTGTTGGCCTTGAAGATAACTTCTATTCCTTGTAAGCTACTCTGTCTGACTTGCACCTTCAAAATGTGGTCCATCTATTCACAAACTGCATTAATTTCTCATAGTTTTAAGATATGTAGGCCAAATGTTTGAGTACGGGGTAAGGGAAGGGGGATTATTTTGAATATTCTTTTCAAGTGTCTTTCGTTTAAACTCAGTTTCTGCACATCTCTTACATATTTATATACAATAATCAAATACGGGTTTGAAATGTAAAAGATTCTTACAAAACTTTGAAATTATTGCCTTATACTTTAAGATATCTGGAACAGGCACCACTTGTGATTTATACAGTCAGGGTCTTTCTCACGTCTGAAAGGCAAAACTTTGATACTCTTCTTTCGCTACATCTGAAGCAGCTCTGTGTCCGTGTTCCAGTAGATCAGTAGAAGAATATCAATGTTGAGATCTGTGATGCAAATGTCAGAGAAAAATTTGCACTAAAAGCTATTACAGAGCTACTGGAGCTGTAAAAAGTTTCCATCGACTTGTATTAATAATCTACCTTTGTAGGTAATTAAGCTGTTAACCTGCCAGTTTAATATGAAACAGTTTTAGCAATTTGCATCTTGTCCGTTATTCATAAAAGCTACAACACAAGAATTATTTTAAAGGCCTATCTTAAGATGATACCACCCCAGTATTTCTAGAACTGTACCCTTTTCCATAAATTTAAGAGGAACTTTTAGGAATCTGGACTTCTCCACAATTAATTTCAGTTTAATACAGATAAGTGTAGGACTCACCCCCATTAAAGGAGAGAAAATCACATAGGTTATGCCTACACTTGTTCCTCACTTGGGAATACATAGCAGGTTGATTACACTTCTTTTTCCTAGAATAAGCTAAAATTCCTGCTTAATGCTGAATTCAAGGTTTGCTCAGAGCATTCACATACAGCAGAACAAGCACTGTGTATTTCAGAAAGCTGTAAATCCTATTGCTGGACTGAAAAGCAGCCCATGGGAATGTAGCCTCGGCTGGCAGTGCCTCTTTGGGCTGACAGTTCCCCTTCTCAGAGAGAAGGAGCAAGCAACTTATAGTGTTTCTCCTCTGTTTGTCAACTGTGGGGTTAGTTAGTATGCTACAGCTGTGCAGATTTTCATTTCTGATAAAACTTAGCCTGAGAGGTATTTGTTGATGATTGTCAACAATCAAATGAATTATAGATGATGTTGGTAAACAAAAAGCTGCCTTGATGAATGATGAGTTGGCTATACTATGACATGACTGCTAAGTCATTCAAAGCACTGGTTAAACCCATTACAGTAAAATAATCACCATCCATTACCTTTAATGTCGTGAACTGACAACCTAGTTAAAGCAGCTGATGGTGTCAGCAAAATGATTTGTTGGTCCTCATGTCCAATGACAATAAATCACTGCGATAAATCAATGAACAGTAGCAATAAAACAATATATTTTCATTTTTCTTGACATTCAATTACAGAGCGTGTATACAGACTTATTCTTAAACACTCAGTGATATGGCAGGATTCAGCATCCACCAGCAGCTAATACATATAGTTGCTGAGATCTCGTTTTGTCCAATCATGTTTTTCTCTTACTTTTGCTTTCTGCTGTATCTGCCGCTGTGATACATCACTTGTCTTACAGAGCCAGATTCATTCTTGGGTATAAAAGATAGAATTTTTATATTCTTTTTCATTACATCTGAAAAAGTTTCTTCTTCCAGAAAGTTTCTACAGGTGTCATGGGTTTCTTAAAACTTCAAGGATAATGGTACCATTCCTGGTTTTATTCCTTTCTGGTAACACCTCTAGGCTTGTAAAGTCTGTAATTTGGCTTATATGTTAAAGAAAAAGCAAACTTCAGCATCTGATCAGCCAGAATTTTGTTCAGGCTCCCATGCTGCCCATGTCAATGAGCAGTCAATGACACTCTGCCAGTAGTCATCATCATCTTCTCTGCTCTGCCATCACAGGGGCTGTGCTGAACACCAGTCCTGGCAAGCAAATAAAGTTTCGGCAGCATCAGATTTTACTTTAGAAGTGTACATCTGTAGCCACCTATTTCTCTCTCTCGTCATGGATAAGTTTGTGTGTTGCTGTCAAATTTTGGGTATGCATAAAATTAACAATCCCTGGAAGTCAATTATATGCTCCTTGGAAATTACGAAAGCAAAACACCTCCCAGAGACTTGAAAATATCATGTGTTTTTATTAGGTCAGGCCTGATAAAAATTTAGCTTTTTTTCTAAAAACTGACAAGGCAAAAATCTGTTTCTTTTCTTTTTGGCTAAGGAAAAAGTTTAGAATATTTGAACATTTTTCTCTGGATTCCTTCCTCTCTCCTGCCTATGTGCACACGCTCCACCAGACTCTTAAAATGCCCTGAGGAATTCACAGAGAATAATTTTTTAACATAATTCAGGTAACATGTTACCCAGGTGAGTAACAAGAAGACAGAGCTGGAAGAACAGAGACTGTAGATCCTTTGTACTGAGCCTCTTACCAGTTCCTGTGCAGCAAGTCTCTGCTTCATTGGACTTGATTCGTTTCTGTCACATTGCGTTGCAGGAAGTTTGCTATCAGCAAGAACAGGTCTTTTCTACATATGTGCAAAGAGAAGAAGGATCTGTGATAATAGTCCCAGAGGTTGAAAGAAAGAGGTCTGGCTGAGGAAGCAGGGATGTAGATGTAGGTGTATTACATCTACATTGACTAATGCTTAGAGATACAGCTTAAGTTGCTTCAGCATACAAGGCCTTGTCATTAATGACTTTGTTAAGCAAAATAGGAAGTTCTAAAGATATACATCAACTGTTATGTTGCTAATCTTTCTTTCACTCATGTAAAATTGGGAATCAAGGCCAGTGTGCTTTTCTGCACCGCTGACCTGGAGTGGTCACCCAACAGGGCACAAGAGGTTCCTAGTGTCAGCTCCTCTGCAGTACACCGAGCTTCCTATGAAAATATGATTCAGTTTTGATTTGCTTTTGGACCCAGCTTAGTCTGAGGTAGTGATTTAACCTGGATTCCGTTTTCTTGAGCACTTGCCTGCTCAAGACAGAAAGATGGTCATGGAGATGAAACTTTTTTGATGTGGCTGTATCACATGGTATATGAAAGGTTTTCTCATTTTCTTCTAAAAATGAATCTGTCAGTAGAGAATGATTGGTCTTACTGGACATATGTGCAGTTAGAACTAGAAAAGCTGAATGTTACTAAGGGATGGTAAAAATGAAATGCTCGACTATAAATTATTTTTCTATGTCGTATGTAGATTAGAATATAGAAAATGCAAGTAGTCAATATCAGTTATGTAGCAGAGACCAGAACATGTCACGAAGGTGAACTATGATGGGGACCCTGCACTGACTTTGCAGGAGGCTGGAACTGTTGACACTTATTCCAAAAGTAATATCTGCAGCAAACACTTCTGAAATGAGGACTTTCAGAACACTGTGGGATATTTGCTGTGTAAGGGTTATTAAGAGATCATTTGAGATAATGATCTTCAATTTGGTTGTAGAAAACCTCAGCAATTGCTCAGAAAAGAGGCGGCAAAGCAGACTACTGTCCTGTATCAAATTGTCTGCCTCAGAGATCTCTATACGCAGCTGAAGTTTGTAAAAGGTGGAATTCACAGAGCCTTTTGAAAAAGTTGAATGTTCATAAAGTCTGTATTAAATGCAAGAGATTATTTGTACTATCATCAGTCAGAACTGGTTTCTTTCCTATAACAGTGATTCATTTAACTGATTATATCCAACCCTCCAAACTGCACGCTTGTATTTCCAACCTCATGGCCTTTTCTATGGCACACTAGTGTCTTGCCTTTTATAACCAGGCATCCTTTCACCTAGGAATATGCATCTTTGGGCCATATTTTGGGTTTTGTACGGGTTCATACTCCATCTTATTTTATTGAGTCAGCTTCAAAATGGTCAGAATGGGGCTGGGAGCATTGCCTGGAGACTGAGCTTCCTTTGCTCAAGTGGGTTACTTGAGCCTGGTGGATCAGTTGGTAATGCCTCCCTGTGTCATGCTGCTGTCGTTCCTGTTCATCAGAGGAGAGGAGGGGAACAGGCTCTCCAACAGCCCTCTCCCCTGTTGCCTAAATCTTGGACTAAGATCTGCAGGAGAGCAGGCCCATGTGTTCCCTCATCCCAGCCTCACCTGAAGCACAGTGCCAATGGCCTCTGGCTAGGTAGTTTGTTTTCAAGTCAGGGCTGAAATCAAGCAATTCTGCAGGTGTTGAGGTGAGTACAGTGCTTTAGGGTCCTCACCAGAGACTGACAGCTCTGGTTTTGTCTGTTCCGGAGCAAAGTTAAAATGGAATTTAATTTTAATCCGGATCAGTCTGGCCATCTCTAACTTTGATTAGGCTACATGGTATTTCAATTGACTATCACAGAGAGGCCTCCAGCACAGACTATTTAATAGGCAGTCTGCCCATGGGATAAAGGGCATCAATAGAGCATTTTTCAGGATATGCTGTTCCACACCTTGCTAAAACTGCAAAGAACAATAAGAAAATGGATGATGCAGAGCAGATAAACTTCAGAAATAACATTCAGCTGATAATTCGTTATTGGGTCCTAATTCTGAGGGATTGTGTAAAACTTTTTTTAAAGGTGAAGTAATCACTGCAGCTAAATTGTGAGATTGCTGTACTATGGTAGTACCTACAGACTGTAGCTTTAGAAAGTATTGATCACTGTGTACTTAGTCTGAGAACATCTGCTTGAAAAGATTGTTTGAATGAGGCAAAGAGGCAACGTGTGAAATTTTCTTTCCTGCTCTTCATTTTAAAATCTGTAGAGATCATGCTTCAGTATTCCTGTTATCATCGTGTTGAGGTTAATAAGAATATGACATGACATTGATTTAAAGTGTGTATTTTTGCATAGGCATTAACATTTTAAATAGTTTAAAAGTCTACCAAAATCAGTTCCATTCAGTATATATGAGTTGGTCCTGTTACATGATAGTCTGTGGTCCTCCTTGACTCAGGAAAGAATAAATATATTAAACTTTTTAAAATGTCATCTATAAAATCCATGCAATAAAATAGTTAAGTACACAAGCTCCATCCCAATCCATGTTTACTTCTTGGTAAAACTGGCTCTGCAGCATATCTTTGCCATCTCTATAAACATTTCTTTAGTAACTTTAACAATTGTGTCTGTTTTCTTTTAAAGCTGCTCTAGCATTTTTGAAGGTGTCCTAATTTTTTAATAGCACAAATTTGGGAATTGACCGCGAAGTTTGCTTCCCAAGGTCTTTCTTGTCTTGCTTGTGGCTGCAGGCAATGAAAAATGAAAGACTGAGACCACATGGCTCCTGCCATCCAGCTTGAAAGCTGTATCACACCCTGGCAATCCCTGCAATGCATCATTAAATCTTCCTATATGTGGCTCAGAGAAGACCAGGCAGATTTGGCTCATTATGGTAAATATAATTTGGAGCCTTGCTTTGAAGAAGGGTGGAACAAGAAAGAGATGCAAGCACTATCAGCAGATGCACACAGGATTAAAACCCCTAACCCTCCCCCTCCTTCTCCCAACACTGTGTAAAGCATCTGAAATTTAGCTAGAATTAGCTTTTTGGTCACACTTTCTCTGCTCACAGGCCACCACTGCCATCAAAGCAGCAGCAGCTGGGGTGACCTGTGACACAGCTGGCAGTCAGCAGTGCCTCGGGGCTCAGGGCAGCAGGGATGCTGGCTGCTGAAGCATCCTCTGCTCCTCAGAGAAAGTGCATCTACACACACTAGGACAAAGATCAGTATAAGGGCAGTGAGGGGAGAGGGAGATGGGAAAGGAGGGGTACAAGCACATCAAGTTTTTATAACTTACAAGGCTTTTCCTTTGTCTTTGACACCTGCCCTAGAGTACATGCAGCACACTGCTAAGTAACACCTTGTCACAAAGACCAATGCAGTGATTGTACTCTGACTAGGTTATTAAGGCAATTTTATTTCACGCTTGTCTATTAAGGTATATGGTAAGTTACTGCATGGCAAAGATGACCTGAGAGGAGAAGATCTTCTGGGTTCTTTAAATTGTCCATTTTTTTTTAATACCTTGCCATTGAAACCACCAGACTGCTGTACTACAGTCATATAATAAAACTAATCATAATACTTTCTCTTTGTTAGGAATACGTTTGGTGTCACTGCTTACCAGCAGTTTATGAAACAGATTTCCCATTTTGTCAGCTCAGCATATGGTGTTCAAAACCTGATTTTTAGTCCTTTTTTTTTTTTGATAAGAGGTGGGGTAGAAGGACATAAACAGCTATTAAAAGCATGCATCCCATAACTTGCTTAAAAATAAAAAGCAAACCATTTCATCATTGTTTGCTGTTTTGACTAAAAGGTGAAAGTCATTCACTTTCTCTCCTTGTGAGGCTCCCCCACTTGCCAGTAATCTCAGTTTATGCCTTCATTTCTCCCATAAGAAGAATCTATTCAGGACTGGGAATTTGGTATATATTGAGAATGTGTTTGTATTGGGATTTTGAATTGCTAAATTGCAAAAATTTGCCAAAATATCATCAAGATTTGGAACAAATTCATTATCAAGTGGCAATACAGGGATAAGCAAAGTAATGCATCCTACCTTGCAGAATGCTTTTAGATTAGATCTGTATTGGAATACGTCTGTTAATGGAGCTTAAGAGCACGTTTACCTTTCTCACAGCCATAGCCAATTGGTCACCCATGGTCTCTGCAAAGTCTATTACATTTGTGTTATTTGCACTAGTCCTGGCAGCTAGACACCATCTACTTTAAAGGCAGAAGGAGAAAGCAGAAGAGGATGGTTTAAGAGTATATGGCAAGTGAGCTCTCTGAAAAACATCCTGCAGCAAATCTAGCTGTATCTGTGTAAGATGTCCCTGGCATCTGATGATTCTCTGTAGCTGTGGTGCTAGGGCAATGTGACTTAGACATCTCAAACTTGCATTTCTTGCACAACTTTGTTGTTCAGAATTTAAATTCATCAGTAAGGTAATATAAACCAGAGCTGATGGAGCATGGGCACACATCCCACTTGAGCCATCCCTGCTTACTGTTGGTGTCTTTTAGTAAAGGGACACTAGCGTGACATCTTTAGTGGGTGAGGTGAAGACACACTGAACCTGTTTTGGCTTTGGCTCAGTCCTCAGGACTGAGGTGCACCATCAGGCTCTGCTTACAACCTGCAGTGACAGAAAGCATTGTGCTGACATTAATCAAAATGATGAGAGAAAAGGACTGACAACTATTTTTTGTCTCCGGGAAGGAATCTGGTTTCTCTTGTCTGAAAATGGTTGTGATTGGTAGAAGGTTCGGTCAGTGTAAAGAAATGCATGAGTATATTCTCTATCTCTTCATTAACCAGAAAACAAAAATATTTTTTTTCTTTCCTGATATCTCATTTTTCAGTGTGTTTTTTTCCCAAATAAGGTGCATGAATTGCAGTATTTGTGTTGTTATGTCATTCCTTGTATAGCCTTGTCCAGTTGAAACATTTACAAATCTTATCAAACACAAGGGCTCTGGTGCCAGTGTTTATTTATACGGAGAGCTACCTTATCTGTCTCAATTTACATGAGTTATGTTTTCTTTTTCCTTGTGGCCATTCTGTCATACCACTCCAACCAGGGCATAGCACTCAAAGCAAAAGGCTCACAGATCAAGCACAAGTCCCTTTCTAATATATTTTTCTCCAAGGTAGCTGGCAAATATTTGCAAACACACTCAAGGATAATTAAGCTTGATTATGAAAACTTGTTGTGTCCAGAGTCTGAAGTGTCATGGTTGTGGGCTGGGAAATGCAATACAGATGTGGCCTAGATATCCAGCGGGTTTGTTTGATGAGGAAAACCTTTAGCACTTTTTGGTTTTAATAAATCGCATTAGCACAAAGGAAAGTTGATTGTAACCCCTTCCCTCCATCCAACCCCGTTGCTACTTCTGTAATAAAACAAATGTTCAGATAACCAATTAAATGCATTCATGGCAGGAAAGAAGCAAAATGGTTCAGGAAAGTCAAAGAGTTTGATGATTATTTTTTTTTGTTTTAATAGGTAGCACGGATTATTCTTCACCTGCTTTTCTCTGATTGTTAATGAAACACTGAGTTCTAAGGAACAGCATGAAGAGTAAATATCAATGACATCCTTAGTACTCATGACTCAGAAGTCCATAGGTCTCCATGCAGAACACCTCCATGGGTAAGAGAATATTGTTTCTTTTCATATATATTTGTTTCCTGCTGTTGCTTCATATATACCTGAATTCTGCATTGTGCTAATGCTCAGTTAGTGGAGGTTGCTATGTTCAGCTCTTGGGAATTGAATTTTAAAGATGTTTCTGTTCTAACTGCTAGAAACAAGTTATTTCATGGTAATGAGAACTGCACATTACACCATAAGGAGGAGTTCAAATTCAGTGCGGAGTGAAGCAGATTTCTTGGCTTCACATGTTCTCTGAAATCTGTCCTGTCGCACAGAAGAGATGGCAGGATACCCATCCAGCACTGTTCATTGTGGTGTTGTAATGATTAAGTACATGAGTCTATGATTTGGTAAACTTGTTAAAACCCATCTGTAGGGTGCAATCATAAAATGTGATCTACAGCTAAGGTAAAAAGGATTTTAATTCAAACTTATAGTCACAAAGAGAACTTCTAAGTATTGTGATAGAGGGTGCTTATTTGGCTATCTTGAAATATACCTGCAAGTTCATGAAGGTCACTATCCCAATAGTGACACCAGAATGGGCTGAATCCTGCTTCAGAAACTGCAAAGATGCTGTAGCAAACTTGTAGCATTATTTATGCTTCTACTTAGTAGGTTACGGTTACACATGCTGTCTCTATCATTGTTTTTAAGTTTTGCAGCCTCTTTAATTAAATCTGTGAAATACTTTCACCATCCACTTTCTGTGCCTTCATAGTAGGTCCCACATGCATTTGTGATTTAATTAATGGTTCCCTTAATCATTCTGTGAACGGCCTGAAGTTTATTTGTTTCTGATGTATGCGGTCCCTGTGGTTATTAATCAACTAAGAAATAGATCTGAAAATAAATAAATAAAATGGAAAAGAGCCAAAAATTTCTCCAATTATAATGTAAAAGTGAGGCAGTCAAAAAGCCAATGAATGCTATAAGACACTTTATTATGAATTGTCAATAAATGTAACAATCAAACTTCTAAATCTCTGGAATACTACTAAGGTTACATACTCATGCATTATAAAAAGGATTTAGTACCAGTGAAATACACACTGCAAAATGATGCCGCCTTCATGCAAGACGGATGTGCAGTATCAGCAGTGAGCACTCCCACACTATTTAGGTGTCAAATGGTCTGTAGGCTGGTAAAACTAAATGGGTTTGTGAAAAAATCTGTTTGCAAAGGTGCCACAACTGTAGTAAGTCAGCCCAGGAATGGCTCTGAGGCCTTTCCGGGTGCCTTCTGGAAACTCCTCTTCAGCAAACAGTTGTAACACTCTCCTTCCTCTGCTACACTTCTTCTCCCCAGTGGAAATCTTTGTAAATCTGGGTGTATTTGTTCCTTGTCTTTTTCTAATTGCTAACATGAAGCTTACTAGTTCCTAGGCTGCTCTGTCAACACAGCCTCTTTTGGCACACCACAGCACCCGGTATCTCTGAAGTCCATGGTGACAATGGGTACTTTTATGCAGTGAGGGGGTAGAGACACTGCCTCGTCCTTTGGCGGTGTCTTGTTGGTCCTCTGGATTGTTCACATCCTTTTGTAGTAATTTCTGTATCCAAGCTAAAGTTCTTCCATGTTTTCTTTCCACTGGCAACATTCACTTAAATATTTAGCTAAGGGAGGCTATAGTCCTAAAGTTTCCACTGCTCCCCAGAGTCCCTAGTTGCCTCTTACACACCTTTACCATTGTAGTTTACTTTTTGCCATTGTTTCAAGCAGCTATTTGGACCAGACCTGACAGTGGTTTCCCAGTCACTGATGCCTCTATAGCAAGCTGCTTGCTTTCCACAATACTTCTGTAAGCTAATGTAAACTCTAAACAAGATGCATTTTATTTTGTACAGTTTTTAGCCACAGCCTGCTTCTGCCAGCTGGCCTCAGAATACTTATTTTCCATCACCTGCAGTTGGTTACATTTGCCCAGTCCAAGATTACTGCTTATCATTGTTGTTTTAATGATATTGCATCTGGCATCACAGACCAACTGGAATCAAAGCAGTCATTCATTTAATAGTATAGCTTCAAATATGGCAGCTGAATGGTAGGTGACCGACTTGTGTTGTGCATATGCTTTGAGAATCTGCTTTTACTGAAATTGCATTGCAGATGTTATCATCCTGTGAACTAAAGCCCTGTATGCCCTTGGCCTGTGTATGCACTGCTCACGCCTTTCTTCCTGAAATAGCTGCAGCACCGGGGTTTACAGATGGCCCTACTTCACATCCTCCTTGCACCTCTCCCTCTCTCATTCTTCACAGTTGTCTTTAGCTTAAATATATTTCTTTGTGTGGGGGTTGGTTTTTGTGAGTTGTTTAGGGTTTTTGTCCCCCTGAGCTGCAATTTTGCTGTTTTGTCTAATCATTTGGGTGGCCCCAGTGGAGTGGCAGTATTTGGAGATGCCTCCCTGAAAGTAAAGCACTGCTATCTCAGCAAACTCCTGCTGTGGAGATCCTAGGTTGGTTAGGTAATCTCCAGAATGACCGAAAGAACAACAAAGAACAACTTCTCAAAAAATACAACTCTTCTACCTAAACCTACACCTATTCTACCTAAAAGTTAAACTCTTATTCTTAAAACTACACCTATTCTATCTAAACCTACAAGTCCTATGGTGAAACCAGCAATCTTCTAAAACAACAATCTTCTATGAAAACAGCAACTCTTCTAAGGAACCTTCAAACTCGCTAAAACTCCCATCTCCATCACCCTGGAAACAAGGAGCACAAGGCCATTTCAGTGAGGCTACTGGAAACAAGGAGCACAAGGCCATTTCAGTGAGGCTACTGATGGTCATTGTGTTTGCCACGCGCTGGGGAGAGCTGTGGGGAGAACTGTGCCGCGAGGCTCAGCCCTGGCTGGGGCACACAGCCCCAGCCCCAGCGTGGCAGCAGCCGACCCACCCTGACTGCCAGCAGTGGATGGGGGGCACGCGCTGCCTTACCACTCATCAGTTGGTATCCATTGCCTCATCCTCCTTGTCCACCTCCATTGCCTCATCCTCCTCGTCCACCTCCATTGCCTCATCCTCCTCGTCCACCTCCATTGCCTCATCCTCCTCATCCACCTCCATCGCCTCCTCCACCTCCTCGTCCACCTCCATCGGTTTCCCCTGCAGCCCCAACTGGGTCCTGCTGGTGGCCTCTTCCTCCAGCACCCTGGGGGATGGGGACCAAGGGACTCACCTCCTCTGGCCTTACACACCCCAACTGATCGCCCCAGTGCCTGCCAAAGCACCAAGGCCTCAGAGCTCATTCCCAAACTGTTTTTCTCTCAAATCTTAGCAACTTCACTCCCCACGTCTCCCCCTTCTTTGTTTTGTATATTCACTATCGATACCTGCTTAAGGCCTCAATTAATAAGAAACTGTCTAAGCTAATAAAAATTAACAAAGCAAACATTCTTAATACAATTTTTTCACTTTTGCTCCTGGCAAATAAACAGCTAAAGAGCAGTTAACATTCTGCACTAACAACTGGTTTCAAACTGTAGAATGAAAATACATGTCCATTTTTACAGATCCTAATGAATCAATTTCCTGGGGCTCTGCTGTTATACCCCCCAGCCATCCCACGTGTCCACAGGGCTCGAGGCTGCCATTGCTTCCAACAGCAGTCTGAAGGGACTCGTGTGGCAACCGACAGGCACGGTGTCTTGTCCTGTCACATTGGTCAATGTTCTCTTTTGGCTGGGCAGGAAGCCATGATAGGGTCAGTCCTCTTCTGATGTAGAGACAGAAGACAAGGCAGGAGGAACCCCTCGTGCAGGGACCCACCGAGATCCTTTATCTGTGGAAACACAAGCATACCCTCATCCCCAGGTTATTAAAGGGAACAAGCCTTCCCATTCATGAGTTTCAAGATTACGTACTTTAACATGAGCTTTCCCCTGTTCAAAATCCTCAGAACCCCTGAAATGGTGCTGTATAGGAGGTCCACGCTCCGTCCAGCAACTTAAAACACTCAAAACATACCAAACTTTCACTATATGTTCTTGTGCAGTTAACCCTGAACTCCTCCTTTTTTGTTTCTGTAACATAGTTTTAAGGGTGCTATGTGTGCATTCAATAATTTCTTGGCCTGTGGGAGAATGTGGAATACCTGTGACATGTTGAATTCCCCACTGTTGAAGAAATGCTTGTGTTTCATGTGCTATATAACCTGGGCCATTATCTGTTTTTATGGGTTTTGGAACTCCCAGGTAGAAGAAACTGTAATAAAATGTTGACAAACATTCAGGCCTTTTCACCTGAATGTACCGATGCATAAATACAAGATAAAAAAGTGTCAACAGAAACATGGACATATTTGTGTTTGCCAAATTCTGGTACATGAGTAATATCTGTCTGTCAAATTTCAAGTGACAAAAGACCACGAGGATTAGTTCCAATCACTGGTGTGGGTAAAACTTATTAACAACCAGGACACGATTGTATGATTTGCCTCACCTGGCCCTGAATCAGTTGAAAAGCTCATTGCAGAGCTTTTGCATTTTGATGATAAAATTCATGGGATAAGTCAGCTTGCGGAAAAAGGTCAGCTAAGACAGTAATACCTGCAAGCCTATCAGCCTGTGTATTTCCCTCACTTATAGGTCCAGGTAGAGAAGTATGTGAGAGTATATGGTGTATAAAGTATGGGTGTACTCATCGATCCAGGAGCCATTTGAGCTCCCAGAAAAGTGCAAATAATGTTCCATTGGAAATTTCCTTCAGAAAAATGTGTTCTAGCCTAGAAAAAAGGCCTGCCACATAGGTGGAATCTGTGATATTTATTGGAGAGTCCATAATTTTAAAACACGGCAGAGTTTTACTACCTGAGCTGATCCTGTGACAATGTGCATATCATTTTTCCAGTGTCCTTCAGCATCTTTCCAAACTATTACTGCTCAAGTCTGTCTTGCTAGACCCATCAGTGAATACTGTGAGTGCCTCCGTTATTGGCATAATAGTTAATTGTGAAGTAGGCAAAAGGGAAGAGAATGTAGGGATTGTACAATTTTGTGTCCTGAAAATGACTACTAATTTGCCCTGTAAAATCTGCTAGAGCACACTGAAAAGCAAAAGACTGGTGAGTTAAAAAGGTTAGTTGTTTTGTATCAAGAGGCAGATAGATAATATTAGGTTCAACACCATCTGAAGTCAATAACCACTCTCTTCCTTTCTGAATGACTATAGCTATCATTTCAATGGCTGTTGTAACTGTTTTTCCAAAATTATGTGACAAAAATATCCATTCCAAAATAATCAGTGGATCTATATCTTGCGGAACCCACTGTGCTATGAGCCCATAGGGTTGAAAAGATGAATAAAAAAAGGTTAACAGGGTGGTCCATTTTTCGCCTATGAGCAACTTGACTGGTTAATTTTACAACCACTTTATGAAGGGTGGTTCGAGCAGAGGGGTGAGTGTTCAAGGAGACATCAAACATTGATCCCCCTTCAATAATTTGAAGAGGGGATGGAGTTCTTCTGTAGATATTCCCAAGAGAGGATGGATCCAATTTATGGTTCCTAAGAATTTTTGTAAATCATTTAGAGTCTTTATTCCTGTCCTCAGGGTGATATTCTGAGGTTGAATGTTTTGTTCGGATGTTT
>JAVHNF010031350.1:23018-35741 GCA_034783455.1 Micropsitta finschii | reverse complement strand
TAGAGTTTGACCTACACCAAGGTGCAGAGCGCACTAGGCCCAAGAGCTTTTCGATGCGCTGCCCTCCCCCTTCACCGCCCGTGCGGGAAGGCCCCTCACCTTGGCAAAGGACTCTAGCCCACAAGAAGGAAGCGGGAAGGAGAACCCGGGAACTCCGCTGCCCCCTTCACCCTTTCGCACTCGGCCAGCAGCCCGATTTACTAACTCGCTCCAGGGGCCTACCGAGGGGCTCAGAGATCCGATCGACTACCGGGCTCCCCGCGACAGCCGCCGCCCTGCTTGCAGCCCGGGACACGGCATTGGAAGCGGCCCCGGCGCCCCCCGCGGGCCTGGGCGCCCCCACTCACCAGGGAGGGCGAGGAGGCGAGCTTGGCGCAAGCGAACATCTTAGGGGGCGGCGTCCCGGGGGCCACAATCTGGTGTCCCTGCAGAGAAAGGGGAGAGGGTGAGGAGACCGCGGAGACAGACGGGAGAGGCGATGACCGCGGATAGCGAGGAACCACCACTCACTCGCTCGGTCCCGCTGCCGCACCTCAGACCAGACAGACTGCAACTGCCGTGCGCAGGCGCGAAGGGGCCGGCGGCAAGCGCCCGGATGCAGAGCGGCGGAAGGAGGCGGACCGCGCCACCAAGGTCACTTTGTATCCGCTCTATTGGCGGCGGCGGGGCGCGCGTAGCGCTCGGCAGCCCACCCTGGCGCAGCCGCAGTCGCGCTGTACCCACCTCGCCACAGGGACGTAGGATGGGTGGTGACGTGTCTGGTGCGGTTCTTTATGGCAGCCGGGGAAGTTAGGCCAGGCTGGGGTCCGCGGCAGTGCAGCAACGCGGTGAGGGAGCTTCTCCTCCGTGGTGTGGAGGAAGCGCGTTAACGGGGAGAGATTTAAAGCGCTGCGGCATGTTCCGCTGAGGGGAAGGACGTGCGAGGGTACTGAGAAGCGCCACTGGCTGGTGAAGCCAGGCAGAGCAATCCCGCCCCGGCCCGCCGTGTCAGTGCCTGTTCAAGTGAGGGACGATCACGGGCTGCAGAAACGAACCCGGAATGGCTCAGGTCCCAGCTTGGCAATAGTCACAGGCAGAAAAATAGGCCGAGTCGGGGAACGCCTGAAGTGTTCAAAACATCCCCACTATTAAGTCGGTTTTGTATGATGAGCGGGTTCACATGCAAGTAATGAAGAAATCCTTTTTAGTCAAGCTTAATCACAAGGTTATCATTGCTGAGCTGAGGTTACCACTTTAATCACTCACGTGTTCTTTAGTATTTTTCACTTGACATTGGGGATCATTGTTTAATGGTCATTTACCACTGTTAGTAATATTAGTGCCAACTAGAAAAAATGTATGAAAATCTGAGTTTTCGGTAAAACATTGGGAAACATATATTTATTACAAAACTTGTATTTGATACAATCTGTGCCATAAAAATAAGCTCTGAAATAGTCTGTGTGCTACAAACTGTCTCCAAAGGGACAAGTAAAAGGATATGTACATTATATTTAGGGATAGGAACGTAACACGGTCTCTTAGGAATCTGCTCCTGGCCTCTTCCAAACTTATGTGGAGTACTGATGTTGCTATTGCTGATTGAACCACAGGTGCCACACAGCTGAGACATACTCCATAACAGCCATTTGAACACTCACCAACAAACATGATCTATCAGCACTTTCAGCAGCTGCATACTAATGTTAACGATAATGTTGCTTTTAAAACCCACAGAGCTGTGCCTTCTGATACTTTGGTACAGCAGAGCTGTTCTCAGTTGAAGGTCCAAAGGTCAGAGACAACAGTACAGTGAATTTCTCAACTTTCTGCTTCCTGCCTCAAGCCCAAACGCAAGCTTGGTTTGATTACAGTGTGCATCCAGAGTCTTAGGGCAGTATAAAGGGAGTCTATAAAGGTCACCAAAGAGGTTACAAGTTGCCTGCTTTTTTTTTTTTCTTTTTTCTTTTCATGTCTTCCACTGTTCTCTGGGAACTGAGGTGAATGGGCAGATCTGCAGTGCCTATCAAGTGGTTCTTCTATAGACAAACACTAAGTGAGAAATAACTATCTATGGCAAAACCCTTTAATGGTTAGGCAGAACATTTCACTTAAAAAAATAATTTCAATCTATCTGCTATTGCTGTAACAAATATTTTCAGCACCATAAAAAAAAAAAAACAAAACAAAACAAAACAAAGCAGATGTGGGTGCTGTGCTGATGGAATGGCTTAAATGTTGCTGTGCACTAACATACAAAGTACATCATTTACCCCTAGGAAGTGTAGCAGCGAGCAGGCCCTTTGCAACAAAGAAACTCACTTGTTCATGGAAGGAAGCACAGCCGTTGGGGATGTGCTTGCTTCTTGGGAAGGTAGTGATCTGGAGCTGCAGGCATCAAGCAGATCTTCCCAAACCTCTCACGAATGGAGAAGAAAGAGGACATTAACGCTCCTGTATACCCACAGTGCCAAGTCACATGGATTCAAACAAGTGTTAAATGGAAGCCCTCTTCTCTCATGAAGAAAGTGCCCTCTTCTATCACGATTCCCACCCAGGAATGTTTTGCAAAAAATGCATTCACAGGCTGGTGTGAACAATGTCAAAACCACCATTAGACAGTTGTTTATAGTCGCTTTTAAGGCATAATGGTTGATATTATATTTTAAGTGCAACTCATCTGCTTCTTTCAGGAGGAGTTAGAAGAGCAGTTACTGATCTCTGGGGACCATGTTCAGTTTTATTCAAGCACATCTTCATAAAGAAAAAAGATCTGTGTTAATCTCACACTGTTTTCTATCTAGTTGACCTGCTGCTAGGTCCCCAAGGAAGTGCATCAGTGCACTAAAGAACAGTGTAATTTCCAATTGCTCATTACATTTTTGAAAGTCTATTCTACTTGGATTTTTATCTTAAACTCCCCAGATTGCTTGGAATAGGTTCCCTGTTTCCCAACTGTCTGTCCCAGACAGGACCAGAGGAGGTTTCCTCCCCATTTTGCCTCTGGAAAAGAAGATAGAGTGCAGCTGTTTGAGCAGTACACTTATCTCCCATAGTTCTCTGCTGTTAAGCCAGGTTTATGTCAGGGCAGAAAGAGCAGCAAGTGACCACAAGCTGTAGTTCACTAGCATGGCCTCCTTTCCCATAAAGGAAAGAGAAAGTTCATCCCAGGTTTCCCGAGCTTTTGGAAGATTTTCCCTTAAAGCATAAAGATTCTTCCAGTCATTTTGTCCTTATTTTTAGAAAAGCAAGAGTCTGTGTCATCCTCATGGCCAAGCAGCTCATTTCCTAGATACACCATGTAATGAATCAGTCCTACAGTGACATGTAGTTTCACTTTGTAACCCAAAAATGAACTTGTATCTGCACATATCACACTCTATTACAACACATGAGTATCAGAAGAGATGTTGCATAAAAATGGTATTTTTGCCTTGACTTCTTAAAGAGATCTGTGAAGTCTTATATCTGTTCAGTTTGCCACTCAGAAAGCAGGTAATAAGGAAACTGGGCAGCGTACCTGTAAACTGGCATGTCTGCCCAGTAGATATGGGTTGGTTTTCCTCCAGGTACAGATGAATTTTGGCAATTGAAGATTGGTTCAACTGAACAAGTAAAATCCTGTGCAGTGCTGAATAAATGAGTACGTCCAGAGTGCTTTGCACCAAAGGGTCCATCAAAATTCAACATTTATTCTTAATAACTCATGAAAGATGAATGTCTGTTCTGTATTAGCTGAAGGAGAAATCTTGGTTAGCTGGGAGAAATGCAACTGCCCAAAGCCTAAATGAAAAGTTCTTTTAGATCAAACCCTATTCCTCCAGGTTAAAATTTATCTCCCAGCAGAGAATTATTAAAACATACCACATATTCACACTAATCTTTTTTGAAAAATCTGTTTTGAAGAAGAGATGTGTTTGGAAAATCTGTATATTCCAATAACTTCTAATTGTTGGAACACCCCCAAAGGACTAAATTGACTCAAAGGCCTCCTGAGATTGTCCTGATGTTTGTGAAATGTTTTGAAATGTAAAATGGTGTTATTACTTCAGGGTTAGCTGCCTAGAACTTCAGGTTTATGATGTAGTTTGCAGGGCATTGATTGATATTGATTTACAAAGTCAGGTTTTTTCAGCATTTTTCACTATGAACAGTATCTTGCACTCCTGCTTTTTCCATTCACCACTGTGTAGTTGATTCTTCCCATTCAGGACTGCATAGGTCTTCTTAGATAACTGGAGCCACAGCTTGTAGAAAGAAAGTATATGGAGCAGAACTAATACACTTCGGCATATTTAAACCAATTTAGCTCCGAGAAGAAGGAATGAAGCCATTATTAGAGGGCTCTGCTTTAAGTAGAAATGACCTTGGTAACACTCTCTAAATACCTCTTTACCTTATTGATTATTAGTAGTTGGCAAATGTTGACATAAATAATGTTGGGATTGCCACATTTGGGGTGAGTTTTCATGTATTTAGAAATGATTACTGTGTATTACCTCTTTTTTTTGCAAATTGTGTTTTCAGGGAAAGCAGTAATAAAACAATCCACTGATGTTTAATCAAGATAATTTTTATAAATACACATAAAATTTACAACCATTGGAATGAAAGTTTCCTCTTTGTGTATTATGTTAAAACATAAACTCTCCTAACTAAGGTGTCTTATTCAGATGACTCGCATTATTTCCCAAACCTGTGTTGCAAAAAACAAAGCTGATACCTGAAATTGTCAGTCAATTGAGTGGGTAACGCACATGGAGATTTCTAGTTTATGGAATATAACTGGATTAAATGAAAACAAATTCAGCAATGGCTTTTATTCCTACTAATAGTACTAAACACCTTTTTAATAGAAAATGAAGTTCAGCTGTAAGCTGACACTGTTAGCTGCACTGGTTAGAACACAATGTCAGCAACCCAATTATAACACATTTCTTATGACACATGCTTTCTGATAAAACACAGATCCAGAGAAAGCACAGTCAGCCAAAACTTGGGCCATATTATAGCCAGTGTTTCCAAAAGTATATATAAATTTTGGTTGCTGAAGCTGAAGAAACCCAAAATGGAGGGATGTTTTGTTAGCAGGCTCTTTCTGAAAGTACAAGCTTATTGTGCAGGGGGTATTGCAAATCCAGATTCTTAGTTTTAAAATACAGCACCTAAGATCTTTTTGTTAGACTTTTGTTCTTCCCATTTGTCGGAATCATGTAAATGATTCTAGGCAAGTCTTTCTGGGCAATATATTTTGGATGTTCACAATCTGAAAGGAGAAATAGGCAATGTTCAATAGGCTGCTCAGAAACCATAGGAATTGTAATTCCTGTTTGGAGATTAGTGTTTTGGATAACTGATGCGCTATGGCTATATGTGCCATGTAAAGAGCAAAAGCAGGGTACACATATGTCGGCCAGGATTGTGGCAAAAGGATTTAGTTTTCCTCCACCCTCTCCTCAGAGAGTATAGTTTCAGTTTATAATCCTTGGTAGGAGGAAAGGTGAGACTGTAGATACATACAAGATTCATTTGCTTAATTGTAAATGATGTATCTTACAACTATGATTTTAAATTCTCATACACTTGCAAATTGCTTTGGGATCACTGCCTGAAGGCACTGTATAAATGAGGAATATTCATTAGCATACGAAAACTCTTCCTTCAGTCTGAACCACTTAGCAGAACACCTGTGGAATCATTTTGACTCCAGTGCAGTTTCTGCTCTCTAGGACCTGGTGCCAGTCTGAATACAGAGAAAAAGTTGTTCTAATTCAACTAAGTACTATCATGCTCTGTGTGGCTCAGATGAGATGTCTTTAAATTAGTATAATTAGTTTTGCTTATAGTTACAAATAAGATCATATATTATTTTATTCTGAACCTAAAGTATAGAAACTCTGGACAGCCTGCTGTTTCTAAATTCTTGGGAAGGACTGTGTCCCTAATATTTAGACTTGATGAACATACTGGTTCTCTGGCATGCCTGCATTCACTTCCATCTGTCATGTTGGCATTGTTCCCACTTGGAATTATCTATGCCAATTTCAACAGGGCATAGGTGCTAACCAAACATGGTTTTAGAGGGACAGCTTTCATAACACAGCAAGTGCCATCTCTTTTGCCAGGAAATCCTGCTGTTTGCAAATAATTCCAGCTTAAGGCCACATGCTTCATTACATAGGATCACATCTGTAGATGCTTGTGGGCATTATAAAAAATCAACAAATGTCTACTGTATTTCTCTTTCAGTTTGGCTCAGCATTTGGAATTCTGCATGTGGAGAATGAATGCTCTGCACCTTGTTAACAGAAGAGAGCCATAGGCTGTTATATGGTCTAAGCAGTCTTAAGAGGATTTTGCATCAAAGCTGGGGCAACAAACTGTAGAGGTTTACCAGAGTTGTGCTGCTTTTTCAGGTGGTCCTTGATTGCTTTGTGTTTATGGTATATTCTGAGGATGGAATGGTAGAAGATTGTCTTTTTGCACCACAGCTGTTGCCTTTCCAGATTCTGAACAGATTTGTGTATAAGGCATATTCTGCCCCACTCAATTGTAAAGTGGCATATATGTACAGCAAAATATTGCTTGTTAAACTTTGTATTTTATATAATGCTCTCTATATGTAAACATTATAAGAATATATTATACGTATCATATCAATATATTATAGCTGGATTTGACTCCTGTTTTGCCCCGCTGAACAGATTACTTGTGTTAGCAGAACTACTCAGTACCATATAAGGCTAGAAATGGCTTAGGAAAGAGCAAAACCTGTTCATGAGCCTCAGCTGGACAGTCCACCATGCTCAGATTTTAAATATAATTTCATAGTTAAGCAAAATAATATTTTGCACACAATATTTCTTCAAAGAGAATATTTGGAATAGGATTCAGGGCAGGTAATTTCCAGAAATACATTGCCAGTCACAACTGCTGACTTTAAGATATTTTGCTGTCCAGCAGGATGAATAGAAAAGAAACCAAAAACCACAGCCCTCTCAACACCCATAGTGTTTTTACAATAGTACGCGATACTACTATACAATAGTAGGAAAGACCATGTTCATGTGTCCTGCATAGAAATGTATTTTTGCAAATCATGGGAGGCATTTTCAGTTGTTTTCTTTACTAGCAAAACTCTTAGGGTTGTTTTAAATATATTTTGCATCTCCTGAAATAATACTGATTTTAAGAATGTGAAGGAAAGTAAAATTTTTAGGTCCTAGCATTTTCAAGGATACAGAGTGATATGTAGATGTATGAATATATTGGAAAATTATATTAAATTCTATTGAGAATTAAGGTCTAAAATTACCAAACATTTGCAATGACTGAACATTTCAGGGTAGTTGTGTACATTTCTGATTGGTTTTGTTGTTTAATGTAAGTCTATGGCATCAGGTACAGTTGACAAGATTTCATAGGCTTTGAAGCATATTTAATGTGCTTCTCCTATGCTATTGAAAAGTCAAACTTCAAAATACTGTGTTGAGCTCAAGAAACAAGGACAACCAGTCTCATTTCACAGTGCATTATTGTATCCATTTTTCCTATTCTTTGTCTGCTGTCACCTGTCCCTACTCTTTTCAGCAGCTAACCTGTCCTTCTGGACTGTTAGCACTGATTTGTCTCCCAGACCACTTGGGCTCAGAGATACTTGTCCTCCATCTCCTTCTTTTCCTTCCATTAGCTCCTAAAAGTACTCTCCTATAATAACTGTATTCTTTGGAAATCACCTGTCCCTCAGGGAAGAGGAGCTGAGAGGCAGAAGGAGCTGTATTTTAGTGCCATGGAATAAAAAACCTTGGGGCAGATGCTTGAGGGACCAGGGGTTTTCCAACTCAGTAGATCTTAAGGAATGAAAAGAAGGTAGTACTCAAGCACAGTCAGGCGAGAAGCTGCCTCATCTAGGGTATGTTGTAGTTTTGCGAGAGCTGTATTTTAATTGTTCCTTACCAGTCACAAAAACAGAGTCATAAGGCAATAATGTGGCTGCCTGGTAAGACTCTCAGCTGTGAGATGTTGCAGTGAGCAGCCAGTCCATTATCACTGAATTCAAACCTCAAATCTTTCCATAAAATATGAAGTCAGCCATGGTATTCTTGTTAGGGAGCACCTGAAGGCAGCATAACCAGGCAGGCAGTAGAGTAGTTGTAAAAAGTGACCTGATTGTTTAGGTATCTTGGAAGATTTGGCTCACTGAAACTGCTATCTCAAGAACACCAGTAATTAAAGATAGCCGGATTGTTCCGGTTCATGGCTGGATTGTGTTTTTTAATGCCTCAAAAAATGACTAATAGTGTGTATAAATAGTGACATCCAGTGTTCAGTTAGATCAACCACAGGTCCGTGTTCCATAAGGTCATTCAATTAAAAGATTTATTACAGAGCCTATTTAAAATGCCTGTGTAAAGATAGTAGGCTAATTTGAATATTAACTACCTGCCAACTTCAACACACCTCCACAATAAAAATTTCCTTCCTGACTTGTTGAGGAACAGGAATGGTGTGGCTCTTGTATAATGCTTTAACTTTCTTTTTTATGACAGCAAGCGTCTGATTATTCCCAGGTGTTCTTGATTTCTTCTTTTTCTGCTCCTGTTGCTGTGAATGTGGCCATTAGGGCAGCAGTCATAAAGGATGTGTTCACCACTTCCTTCTGTGTCTGTCTCTTTAACATAGCCACAAGTCCACCGTCTTCTATCCACATTAATTCCCTGAGGTATCCACACAGTATTTGTGTTGACTGCCTTAATTTTGATCTTCTCTAATCATTCCCTGCCAGATGGCAGTTAAAGTTTAATGGTCCCTGTAAAAATAGTTCCCTTTCTTCTTTTAATCAGTCACGTGTGTTTGCTTAGCTAACTGTTAGATGTTCAGAAATCATGAAGGGACCACCAACGCAATTACTTCAAAATACACATCCGTATTGTGATTTTGATGTAACGTAAAAGAGTAAAGGGTTATAGGGTAAGCAAGATTCATGGAAATTAGCATGGGCTACACAATCTTAAATTTTCTGTGTTTCTTTAGATATGTTAGAAAGATGAAAGTATATATGACACTTCATATAATCAAAGATAGATTAACATCTTCTGAGCTCAAATGTTTTTGTATGCTATGCTAGAAAGCATGAGTATTTTGCTATTAGGGATGAATTAAGCAATGTATTTAAGCAGATGCTTAACTTCAGGCACGTGTGTATGGCTAATGATAGATAATACAGCACTGAACAAGGTACTTTGGCATATGCTTAATGTTAGTCCCCTAAGTAGTTCCACTTAGGTAAGGAAGGTAAATAACCTTCTCGCATGTTTAAGACTTCATATCGACACCTAATGACACAGAACCTAAAATTCTCCAGTATGTGTTTACTTGATTGAGACTTATTATTGGTTTGAGGGTTTTGCTGAATCAAGAACTTAATTCAGTTGCATATTCATGCTATGCCTAAGTAGCATATCATTTTAGAGGCAAATGACTTAAGCTGTATCAGACACCTATGGAATGAGCTGGTATTATTGTACCATTGAGGAATATGAAGAGCCTGGAAAAGTGACAGGCTAGGAGCCTAATCCAGCTCACAGTGCTGCCAGAGAAAAGATTCCTGTGGAATTAAATGGAGGCTGGATCAGGCCTCGAATGCCTTGCCTAGAGCAATACAGGAAATATATAGAAGAGTCACTAACAGAACCCAGATCTCCTGATTCAAATTAGACGACTTTTGTATCTAACATCTGTGTGCGCTGCAACTGGATGTGTCACTGCAGCCTGCACAGGCTAGATTATAGATTAAGGCTCGCGTGAGAATGCCTATGTGAACTGCAGGCTTCACACCCACCTACACATCCCAGTAAGATGAGACTAGAAGAAGTGCCGACCACCCTACGCTGTTCTTCCTCATGAAATACTGAGAGAGTAGGAATCCTCATATCTTGCTCCAAAGCATGTTTTAACAGCCATCTCCAAAATGCGTTAACAGATACGACAAAGTATGCACTGAAACAGTACTCCCTGCCCCGTATTTTTTGTTTTAAATTACAGTGATGGAACTCAGTTATGCAGAACTTCTGATCACCTTAGTGTTTTTTGATTTTGCCATGAGTGCCTGGGAGGTGGGCAAAGGGAGCTGCCTCAGCTCCAATTTTTACAGTTACACCTTAATAAATTATTAACTATTTGATTCTAAAACAGGAGAAATAGCTGTGATATTTTGCTTAAGATTTTGACTTGAAGGAGAAATCTCTGTGCTTTATCTAGGTATCTTTCCTCAATTCCTATTTACATGCAGGTTTTTTTTGGTAAGATCTAGGCCAGAGAGCAGAGACAGAGATGGGACTGTTTGTATTACGATAATAGCTGGGTGACCTCATAGAGATCAGGGCCTCAGGGTACTGGATGCTGGGAAAAAATGTAATAAAAGCCAATCTGTGACCAAAGGAACATGAAGTCTAAATACACAAACTATTTTATAAATCTGGGACAGAGAAGTTGATTTGCCCAGTGTCAGACTATAGCAGTTGCTAGTGATTCACTCTTGATCTCTTGTATCTTAGCCAATGGCCTTCACTCCAGTAGCATCCTTCTTTATTTATATTTAATGAAAATGTCAGCAGAGCCCAGCTTTGCTGAAGTTTTGTGTATCTGAGCTGTAAAATCTGTTGACTATGGGAAAGTGGACATAGCTTTATTTTTCTCTCCTGTAGTTTCCTCTCCTGTTTCTGTTTCAGAGAAACATTCAGTGGTTCCATCCCTGCTTGGATTTTAATGATTGCAAACATGTGAATGATCAAAATAGAGTTTGCTGGTCTGATGATGGCTAATAGCAGGTGTTGAAGTGAAGGCATTCCCCTACAGACACAACCCATCACAGTTGGGCTGTTCATAGGAGGGAACATGAATCTTTCAAATGGAAAAGAAGATAAATTACATCTAAACACTCTAATGATGATAATGTAGAGAGACAGATGTAGTAACAGAGTATTAGAATCCCTCTACACACTCTTTACTTCTATTATACTAACACATTATATACTATTGACTAACACAAGCCAAACGAAACACCAGGATGATGTTTGGTTTTATCCTCCTGACTTCTCTAGATTTGTACACCTCACAGGTAGAAACATTTTTCACTAGCAAATTGACACAAAGGTTATTTTTATAAGCTTATATGAAAAGTGCATTAGAAATGCATTTGTTCCAGATGCACAAATTTTGGTAAAACATTTGCGCAGTAAAAATTGAGATAGCTGCAGCTCAGAAATCCTGATTCTGGGCAAGGAATTTTGTTTCCCTGCTCCAGGTGTGGCCACTCACACCTCTGCAAAGAGGGTGCCATGGAGAGACTTGTAATTCATAAGTCGTTTGGATCCGCCTTAAGTAACTGTAAGTCACATCATGATTTCACAAGGTGAAAGGCAGCAGAGGAGGAGGTGCAGAGAGCTGCCAAGTGAGTCTAAGCATGGAGAATATGCAAGAACCATGCAGAACATTTGTACACCTGATACAGTACATGCCAGCTGTTAAGGCAGAAAGCCAAAGGTAATGAGCACTGTGAGGATTATGAGAGCTCCTTTTTGGCCCAGGTCCTTGCCTGTAATTGAAGTGCTATCCTCTACTGATCCTTCAGGTGCTATCAGAATGATTTTATCCAGGCTTGAAGGGAGAGCCAATCCCTAAAGAGTAGGGAAAACTTTCTTTACACTATAGCTCTGTGCTAGAAGCAAGCTATGGATGTGACTCATGAGTATTCTTAATAGTTTTCAAAGAAAGTGAAATTCCTAAGTGAGGTTTTGATTTTAATTTAGAAAGTTATTTTTATGTGTGCTGCAAGATGAATAGAGAACCATATGTATGTTTAGATATTTATGTTATTAGAACCTGTGTATATTACAATGTTTTTACTGCATTTATATTAAAAAAAAATATTTTGATACAGTATTACAAAAAAGTAACACAGATAATAGCCATCCAAGAATATTCTCCATCAGTCTACTGCCTCCATCAATTTTAACAATAGGATATTTCTTTTTCTTTAACCAGCTTCTAATGTATTCCTAGACAAGGATTGGCTGTAAGACATTCAAACCTTATTGTTGAATAAAAGAGTTTAGCTTTTTTTATCCTAGTGAGCTCACTTACAGTATTGAATTTCAAGGAGTTTTTGGCTAGTCTGGGATGCCGAAAATTTCTCTCTATTTCTCTGTTAGTTTCCAGCCTGGAAATCTTTTTTTGGAAGGATATTCTGTGCTTTGGAAAAGAGTCAGACTGAGAAATCAAAGAGTAACTTGGCAATCTCATTAAAGTTCATGTAAAAGTCAGTAAGCTTTCCTCACCTTCCACTTTCTGTCTCCCTTCACATGTTTGTACTTCACTTACAAACTGTTTAGGACTAATGCTTGCTTTCACTTTTGGCAGGGGACCTGGGTCAATTATGCTGCCTAAAAAATCTATTTTTTAATCTGTTCATTTTATGGTACAGGTATGGGGCATCTGAGTTTTACACTTGGGAAAAATATTCCAAAACTTTTAAAGAATAAGGTAGCAATCCTGTGAAGCACTGAATGTATAACTGACATATCCGAAAGATAAGCAAAACAATTCTTGAAGCTGCAGATAACATGCAGGTTTCCAGATAACCATAATGCCAAAACTGTTTGCTGATAGTTTTGTTTTGTTTTATTTTATTTTATTTTATTTTATTTTATTTTATTTTATTTTATTTTATTTTATTTTATTTTA
>JAVHNF010031327.1:13566-34286 GCA_034783455.1 Micropsitta finschii | reverse complement strand
AAAGACAGCTTTCCCAGTGGATTTCACCGAAACAGAGGTTATTCCAGAGGTTATTCCACTGACTTTCATAGCAGGGTAGCTACAAAGATCCAGATTATTTTGCATTTTGGACAACCCAATAAGGTCATTACCATAGATTTAAGAAAACCAAGTATGTTTTATATTTATGATCTTTCTCCCACATTTTGCACTTTAAGTATTGCTATTTGATGAACTTTTTGGGCAGCTTTTCACTTATAAGCAGGGTAAACTATAAAACCAGTTTCAAACCGTAGATGGTTTTGTAATCATACCAAGTTAAGGGCAGCAGCTAGGGACAGTGGTACTCCATGAAACTTAACTGGTTAAAATAAAACTGGCACCAGTATTTTCTCTGTTAATATGATTAGCCCTTTGGAAATTACTGCATGACACACTGTGTTTCAAGCAGTCTGTCTCCTTTTTTTTTTGCTGTTGGGCTGTCAGTGAGAGTTACTTAAAGATCTATTTATTTGTTTTAGAAACTCTGCAGGAGGAAAATGTAACTCAGCACTGATGCAAATTGCTGTATTATCATGTACTGAACTGATTTTAGTCTGTGTATGAATATTGGTGTTTCCACGGTAATTTGAGCATCAGTTCCTGGATACGAAAACTAAGTTCACATGAGCAAAACCCAGGCACAAACACATACACACACACTTGCTGAATGGTTTTGAAATCAATCCAGCATGATTTATTTTCCAACAGTAAATGTCCTACACATGTGGCATTCACTAAACACTGTAAACACTATCTGCAACACTTTACACCCTGGGAAATGTTTTATACCAGGCTTTGAAAATGCCAGCCAAAAGGTAAAATTGGGGGAAAAAACCCCACTCACATTCCTGCTTTTAAGCATTGATATTCTTCTTTGTAAGGGGGTAGAGAGAGAGGAAGAGGAGGAATAAAACTATCGCACATAGAAATAACTCCTTATTAGTAATAAATAAGCATTTTGAATTAAAAAAACCCCAGGAAATCCACTTCAGCAAGGTCTAAGAGAAATCTGCTTGCAGAACAACACAGCTAACAGCAGTCATGTACTTCCTTATGGTTTCTCAAGAGTGACAAAACATGCACAATAAGTACAATTACATAGAGAAGAGGTGTGATTTTGCTAATACATGTTTTGACAGAACTGTGCAATGTCAAACAGGGGGGATGCACTGGAGGGGCTTCTTTTAGCACACCCAGTGGAAGTTTTAAGGGAAGAACTAGATTTTTCTTGCACTAGAAGTGGAAAACAAGTTCCACAAGAAGATAAGAAAACAAATGAGTTTGAAGCTGACTCCTCATTGAACTTTCACAATTCAGTTTTTGGTTTTGCGTTTCTTAAGCAGCAGGAATTTTTCAAGTCTATGCCACATGTTATGTGGTTTATGATTGAGACAGAGTGTGGATCTATTACCTAATATGAGAAATTAATTATTTGGGAATCACTGCAGTGAGTAACATGAGCAGAATTTGTTTTATAGCCTCAGCATACCAGAGCTGGCAAATCTATTATGGATATGTATAATTCCATGAAGACAAACAACTTCATAGTGATCATTAACATAGGTTGTAAATGCTATATATATAATCCTGTAGAATTTCTTACAGGTATGGAAGAAACCTATTACAGCTTATATGGAATATAATACACAAATACAACCTCTTTATTGTACTGTTTACAAAGAGGGAAGCAGAAGCACTGATGGAATCAGAAAACCCATTTCAGATTTGCAGAAATGCAGCAAGTTCATGTAATTCAGTACATATGTAACCCTAGGGTAAGTCTGTCAGGATGATAAGGATTTTCACATCATATGAGTGCTGCCTCAAAGCATTTGGAAACACCTTCTCCCTGCTGGCTCCTAACAGTACCTAGGAATGCAATGAAATAGAAGGCGTGTTCTGCATGATCTCCTTTGCCATACACTGACATTGACCCTGATCCTGCAAATGCTTACATACATGCTCAAAATTTCTATCATAAACAATTCCACTGCTTGTGCGAGGCAAGTAAAACGTCACACAAGTTTTGGCAGAAGTGGAAATCACGCCTCTTTAGTGTTACCACCTAATTGCTGATGGGTTAAATGGGTCAGGTCCTTTGGCATTTTAAAAATACAGAAGAATATGAGGTGAAAACAAATTGCAGAATCTATATTTGAATCACAAAAGTAAGACCAGCCACAATGCCCTCACTAAGCAATAAAGATTTCTCAGAAAAAGGTTTTATAAAAAGGAAAGCAATTAATAGGAGAGAAAAAAATACAACTGGCACTGCCTACTTAGAACAGATCAGGTCATACTTTCCTCTCCTTCTTTATGGGTGCAAAGCTGTATAACACAGACAGAAGTAAATGCTGGATAATTATTGGAACACAGACAGAAGTAAATGCTGGATAATTATTGGCCTTATTTTCAATTCTCTTCTCTAGCAGACCCAAATCATTTCAGCATGATCTCTTTCTGCTTTTTCCAACACAGTCTTGGGCTTGGAGACCATATTTGGCAAAGGTGAGAAAGAAAGGAATGCAAAAAAGTGCAAAGGGAGTGATTTACTTTATAAAGCAGTCATGTTTGTCTCCTTCCTTTTCTCCTTTTACAGTCTCTCCAGCCCATGTTATTGACAGAAAATTATGTGGCAAAAAAACTGGGCTGGGTTTTAGGGGTTCACTTTTGAGCTCTGGAACAGATTTCCTTTATGATGGCAAGTCATTAGATATTACAACAGGACAAGCTAGTAAAAATCACCATATGAATAATTTTGTTCACACAGATACCATTAAAAAATCCTCCAAACACATGGAAGAAATCTTTGGTATTTCCTACTTGCAAAATATTTTAAGAATGATATCATGATTGGAAGTAATTAATAGCATCATGTAAGAAGAAAGAGCAAATCTGGCACACATTCTGATGCTCAAATGTGATACAAGGCAAACAGGTGTGCAAACCAAAAAGCAAGAAAAAAATGGCAGAGTTTCTCAAGTAATTCTTTTAGTCCACGAATATAACTTCTTTCTTTAGAACCAGACAAAATAAATGGAAAATATGTGGCTAATGAGAGAAAAGAGCGATGAGAATGTTCAGATCCTAAGAAAGTATTATAGCAATTATTAAAAAAAACAGGCTTAATGACTACATAAGGAGAAAAAGCAGATGAAATAAAGGCAAGGAAGATTTTAGTTGATGCAATTCAATTTCTGGAAACAATAAGGGCTTTTTAGTTTGTCAAATGAATTAGTAAATGAATACAGGATCACTGAGTTTTCCAGGCCTCTGGAGAAAAATTAGTAGGACTGTCTGGTACTGCCATTTGTTAAAAACTGCTCAGGGATTTTGATAGAAACACAAATAATTGCTTTCTATTTTTAAGTGTAAACAAAAGAAATTGGAATAGACAGAACTCATAGATGTCAAACATTACCTCCGCTGTGTCACAGGTTTAATGTCTATTTAATACGCTGTGAGAGACCCAGAGGGTTTCAATGAATCTTACAAGCTTGCAATTTGTCATGGATGGGCTACAGCATGGGGATCACTGACATGGAAGAGGTTTTTTGGAGCAGGACCTTTTTTTTTTTTCATTTGAGTTGCCACAGTACTCTGTAACCAGCCTAGAGTCATGGCATCATTCTGAATCCACAAGATACTTCCTGAGCGGTGTTTTCTGAACCCTCTTCCATTTGGGAAAAGGGGTCTCGAGCAATTGGGACCCAACTGCCCTTTCCTTTTAACAAAGTTATTGGTGATCACATCTTTTTTTGAGGGGGGAGGTAGGGAAATAAAAAGTAAAAAAAAAAAAATAAATAAAAATTAGGTGGTTCTGCTACTTGCATTTTGTACTTTTGAAAATACAACTAGGCTCAAATTAAAGTTACAAAACACATGTAAAGGAAGGAGACTGAGGTAACTACTGAAAAGGGAGTCTCAGTTAGAACAGGAAAGAAGAGCTCTCCAGAAACAAGCAGAGAAAGAAACTGAAAGGTTCATTTAGTGCCATCCAGAAATTCTCCTTTCAGCTGCAATAACTCCCATGTAGTTTGTGGGGTTAGTCCTCCTGACATAATTTCTTTCCATAGACTTCAAATTTCCTTCTTACTTGCTTCACTGTGCACAGGCCCTCATACGTAACAACTCCATCACCAAGCTGTCAAAAACGTCTCTGCCTCTGTAACATTGGCAATCCATATTTCTCTTTAAGAGATATCACATATCTTCCTTTGCTTCTGAAAGCTCCTTGCTTGCTGAGATAACTCTTTTCAGTTTCACATTTCCCTGAAAGTTAGGCTGAGTGAAAAAGGGTCTTCTGTTTTTCTGGCGATTAACTTTGTGAACGGAAAACCACAAGAACTTTGTCTTTTATACTTGTTCTTTTTACAGCAGTCACTTAATATCAGCACATTCAATTTCCACATGAACAATAAGGAAGTTTAGGCTTATACGTGTTGATACATGAACAGATGAAAATATGAAAGGAAAAAAAACTAAACAGATGACACTCACAAAGTACAGCAATGGATGCCACACGTATTCTGTTATGCAAAACCTTGTAAGGCTGAATACGCGAAGGGTCTCACTTTGCCAAGCAGTATTTGAGGAGTTCCTCCCTGGTTTTCTTTCATTCCAGAAAGCCTGGCTAAACGTGGTCAAGACAGAGCAGGAGTGAAAATATATATGCAGATACTGTATTACTATACTGCTTTAACATTATCTGCAATTAATATGAATTGCAGTTGCCAAGGAAACATGGTGGTGTTTTTTTACTAGGGACTGATAAAAGAATTGAAAGAATGAAGAGAATCCAAAAGGCAGATCTTGTTGCTTGTCCAAACTGTATGGTGTTATAGAGGAATATTTATATAGCAAATACAATAAGTGACAAGAATTTTGAATAGTTTTTACTCTCTGAGAAGAAAAAGAATGAATATAGAAATCACATAAGAAAACAATCAAAGATGCTATTATTTTTAAGATTAATAATTAGGTTGTCTTTGCATCTTCCTACTCCAGAGCAATTTTCAAAACAAGATGCAGAAAACTCCTTATATTATGAATTCATTTTTTCAATGAAATACCACAACTGTTAAAAAAAAAAAGATGGCTCACAACTTCCCCAAACAAGAATACGAGACATTAACATGGAGTGGGGAGGGATAAGAATAAAATAAATGGCAAAGGTTTAATTTCAAGTACTGTTACCTAGCTTTGCAGCTCCAAGACCTTATTTAAGCTCAAGTCACTGAGATGCGCACAGTTCTTTTGCAAAGCAGACACTCAAACTCACAGAAAGGATCTGGAGAAAATGATTGAGACTCTTCCCTCCTGTGCTCACTTCCCTTTAAATTACACCACAGACTGACTACTCATGGAGAAGATGCAACTCAGGTAGGCTATGTCTTTTTCCAGCCCCCACCTCCTGGATCATGTTAGAATAAATATAGTTCTTCCACGTGCAACTGAAAAGAAACCATATCAGCTGTCATACTGTAAGAAAGGCCATTAGGCCTAACCTACTGGGTTTACAGCATTATCATGACAACTTATTCCAAGACAACCACAACACAGGTGTGTGTGTTCTGTTTTTGACACCAGTCCTTTACAGTCCACATAACAAATACACTGACATTTCTTTCACTTTATAGGACAACCTTTTAGTAACTTCCCAAAACCTTGTGCAATCCCTTTTTAAAATGATCACAGTGAACATGAAGAGATAATTTGTCCTTATACTGCCCTGTTCTGCCTCAAAAGCTGTATAATATGAAAATATGATTTAAGAACAGGCTCTGGAGCTCCCCAGAACTAGGATGGCATAAACCTTGTAGAACAGAATTACCATCTCTCCTTCTTGCCTTTCTTATCATAAGACAGTAGCTCATTGCAGCTTTATAAGCCCACAACCCCTGGCTATAGGAGCATCTTGCAAAGGCTGTTTCAATCAAGAGGAATTCTGCTAGGATCTGATACTGCTTTAAATTTTGCAGGGGTTCAAACTAGTTTCAGTGCAGAAGTTGTGGTATTAGGTGACATTGCCCAACATCACCTGCCCAGAAGTCTAAACTGGACAGATTTGTGGATTTTGTGAGTTATATTTGACCACGAGTTTGAAAATCTTGAATGATTTCATCTGCATCTACAACTGGCCCAGCCTAAAATAGTTGTTTATTATCACTGTTTATTATCAATCACTGTAGTATCTGCCAACAAGAAGCAATGGAAATAGCAGTGGAAATGAAGCAGTAGATTCAAAGAAAATATTCAGTTACTACACTGAATCAGTAATTCAGTTATTACAAGACAAGCATTGACACATCTACAATAGAGAATGGTGCTTTTATTAGGGGCCGGTTCTGATATTTTTAAAGGTACAATAACAGCTAAGTTCAATGACGGAATGTAGTGTAAAAAATCCTCTGATGAACTTGAAACAGGCAGCTTAGAGCACAATCCCATTTACAGAGCAAACCAACATGTGTAGCCCCGGGCTGCATTTTCATGTTACAAAGGGTTTAGCGACAAATCCCAGCTTTCCTCCTGGCACTTTCTTCTGACTTTAGGTTCCAGGGCACCTTTCCTGTGACTGTTTGAAAGGCTGTGCTATGAAGTGTTTTAGAGGAGTTTTTAGGGAACAAAAATACAGGTTTTAAGTCACATCAGCCCATCTATATCACAAAAAGAGCCTGCAGACAAATTGGATTTGCTGGCACAAGTTCAAAGGAGTGAGCTACAGTGATGAGGGTGCAGTGCCATGAAGTCAGCACTGCTGCCAAACTCTGGCCATTGTGAAACCAGGGCCTCAGCTAATAGAAATCAATGTGTGTACATTCAGCTGTCAGCCACTGAAATTGCTGCAACTCTTCTCTCACACAGCACCAAAATTAATTAAGTGTTGATGTGTTTTGGGTGGAAGTCCCTCAGCAGCACTATTTCTGAATAAGCCATTTAATTTATAAAGGGTATGGGAACAGAAGCTTGTCCCATATTAGAGACATGTTTTGGAACTGAATTTGCATTCCACTTATCATTGTTTTCATAGTAGTTGGACTTAAAGGAAAAGAAAAAAAAAAGATGACATCACAAATTATATTCCTATAATTCATTGTTAGTATCTTCTCCATTTTAATTTTTAAGTCAGTGCTGGGATGAAAGCTGCATCACTGCAGAAGACCTAACAGATTTCTTGGATTCTAACCAAAATGCTGTTTTGTAAGTTTTTTTGCTATGGCTTGGATTTGTTTTATCCCTTCAACTGCCAACATAGTTGGAGTTTTCTGGGTGTTTTCAGGAGTCATTTTTATGAGTATAAAATTACTTCTGTAGTACGTTTATTCCTAGTTTTGAGAAAATCCAGGCAGCTCTTTCTGGAAAGAAAGATTAAGGTTTCAGGAATTTGGTTTTAAAAATAAAGGTACTCCCCAACAATAATAAAAAATAGCATCAACACAGGTTTCTCAGCCTTGCTCAGGCTGGTCTCAAGTAAGAAGATAGGTTGGTCTATATGATCTACAGCAACTGGTGATTAAATTGCATATTACCAGTACTGGCATATGCTTAATGCATATAATACCAAGCATGGCAGACAGGAAACAAAGAATCGTAAGAAGCAGGTTTTGAGCAAGCACTAGTTGTATACACTGGATTAGAATTTGAATGGGAAAGCAAAAAGGGATTATCAACAATGGTGAAGTTATTCTGATTAAGAAAAGAGTAAAAGAAGAGTAGACCAAGCCACTAACAACATACCTTAAAAGATTTCTCTCATTAGAAGACAGTCTGTTTGTACGTTTCTGTAAACAGAAGTGAACAGTCAATGCAAAGAACCCCAAATATTTAATTTAGCTATTATTACTCTTACTAAATCAATCAATCAATCAAGTAATCAGCAGTAAAAGACATTATTACTCAAACCCAGTTTAGCTTTATAGACATTTTCTGCTGAATTGCACAGTAGCTCACATTCATGTGAAAAACATTCTCCTCAAGAGCAGAAGGGCTGAAGGGAAGAAAGAGCAACTGAGCTCTAAGGGGAGTGGTGGGTGTGAATTTAGGTAAGTCATTTAGCTCTCACTATCTCATCACTCCCATTTCTGGGGCACTGGTGTGCCCCACAGGTGCTGTGAGGCTCCCTCAGTGTTTGGTGGAAATACTGCCATATTCAGCTGAAAGGTACTACTAAAAATATTTTTGTTTCCATAGCAACAGATTGTGAAATACAATAGTATGGCTCTTTGCAGGATATTGCCAAAAGATCAGAGATGAGACTACTCGTACCTCAACTGCTACAGCTGCAATGGAGCAACAGACCCACAAAAGCCATTGTTATCTATATAACCACCTCTTCCTATGTTTTGTACCTTTGTGCAAATGTCCTTATTCTTTCAGTGCAAAATTGCAAACTTTCCATGACCAAAGAATAACAGTAGCAACAGTACCTGCTACAGTATATAAAAGTCTTCTACTTCCATAGGTTTCAGACTAGTTACCAAAATGCGAATTAATTCATTTTAATATGACTCCAAGCACCTTTAGAGCCATATCAATATTTAAACTTGAACTATGTCAATATCTTACGCTACAGAGAGGCTGCCCTGACTGACTTCAATAACAGTATTGTTATAATTGCTTGGGGTAAAAGATTTCATAAATATGCACCCACAGAAATTCATAACCAGCCTCTGAAATAAAAGTTGAATGTTTTAGAACTGAACACTCTGTAGCCCTTAGGGCTGTAGAGTGGGGTTTAGTGGGATTTGCTAGGAGAAAAGCCATTATTGGAATCTGAGCATTATCATTTGACAGCCTGAATGGAAGTCAGGGCTAACTTTCAATCGCATTATTGAAACTCTTTGCATAAAATCTAGAAATAAACTAAGAAATCTTCTTGGCCTTCATGAGAGCTGTGCTTGCTCATTATTTCCAACTTGAACAAATGTAGATTTTGATATATTATGTCTGAGTGAATAGCCTAGCTAGAAGACAATTTAAGGAAGCTGGCTTCCAGTCCTTTGCTCATCCAATTTTAATCTTGAAAACTGGTCAATCTGCCAAGGCTTCATGTAAAAACCAAGGCAGAATACTGCTAAATGAGGACATTTCATGGGAGTTTATATTTTTTAAGGATTAAAACAAGAGGCCATTTGAATTCAAGCGCATCCGCTGTTTATTCTTTGTGTGGAGTGACTACGTGCAGAAAGAGATTCAGTTTACATTATTGTTAGCCTGAGTGAAATTAAATAACTGTGAACAAGGCCAATGTGCCTTGTTCAGCTATTCAAGAAATAGCATTCAGCAAAATCTTCCTTCAAATTTCTAATTGGTATCTCATGCTAATGTAATTAAATCAACTTCAAATGCTCAGTTGCCAATCTGTTTGAAGTACAGTAGAACACAGAGGTATTGCCAGGGAGAAGATGCGGAGATCATAATCATCAGTGGAGAATAAAGTCATGAGAAAAGCCAGCAGCAGCAGAACTGTCCTCAGGTCACCACTGACTGACCCTGACTTCCCTCCGATCATCACCCCAACAAAGAATGAACTTTGATGAAACCAGATGAGCTCAGCAGTGACAAGTTCAGTGGTGTCATCAGCAGATAACAATCCAACACTGCACACCGTCTCTCCTGCCCTGAAAGACTGTTACAAGAGATGGAGCCCGACATCATGGACTGGATGAACTCATCAGCTTTATAGGGATTGTTCCATGCACTAAGGAATGATATCTCTTTATGTGAGTATGTGCATATATATAAATATGTATGAGACAAAAAGTGATGGTATATTGAAAAATATGGGATCTGAGCATGACATGAATGGCATGGAGTAAGGGGTGGATACTGTTCTGGGTTCAGCTGTAAGTTATTTTTCTCCTTAGTAGCTGGTGCAGTGCCTGTTTTTGACTTCAGTCTGAGAACAATGCTGATAACACACCAATGTTTTTAGTTGATGTTAAGTGACACCCCGATCAAGGACTTTTCAGTCTCATGCTCTGCCAGTGAGGAGGGGCACAAGAAGCCAGGAGGAAGCTGAGACAGGACACCTGACCCAAACTAGCTAAAGGGATATTCTGTACCACAGCACATCATACCCGTTATTATAAACTGGGGGCAGTCACCCGGAAGGCCCAGATCACTGCTTGGGTCAGGCTGGGTATTGGTTGGCAGGTGGTGAGCAATTGTACTGCGCATCACTTGTGTTTATTGTTTTCCTTTCCTTTTCTCCTTTTAGTTTTATATCCTCTCCCCTTGTTATTTCCCTTACCATTATTATTACTGGTGGTAGCAGTAGTGGTTTTGTGTTATACCTTAGTTACTGGACTGTTCTTATCTCAACCTGTGGGATTTGCATTCTTTTGATTCTTCTCCCCATCCCTCTGGGAGCTGGGGGATGAGGGAAGAAAAGGGGGAGTGAGTAAGTGGCTGTGTGGCTGTAAGTTAGTGGGTGGGCTTAAACTATGGCACTTTATCACCTAACAGCTGATGTTTATATAACATTAAAACTCCATGTACTGACACACAGAGAGGTTAGTGGTAGTTGGTCTCTGTGAACAATCCAAGTCCAATTATTTTGGCTCTTTTGTCAAGTCAGAAGTTCTGGAATTCAGTATCCAAAGCTCAGAGCCAAAGTCCACAGCTGAGTTCTCAAATAAAAATGTGTTTCTTTTCAAAATTATGCAATAGTTCTGTGATTTCAGGAAAAGTTTTCTTTAAAAAACAATTAACAAACAGTACATCCAGCTTTGAAACAGCAAAGCAGATAAGGAAGGAACTGAAATGGATGGGTGCAGGAAGAATGTAAGATTTTGTCATTGAAAGCCAGTTATAATATACATGTGTTGACACAAAAGAGGAACTCTATAGGGACACTAAATACATACCTGTAATCTACCATTAGTATACATTTTCTGGTCTTGCAAAACTCTCTCTGTTAGTGTCCCACTATAGCTTTGAGTAATTCACATTCACCAAAGTACTTAATAATGTGATTTCAATGGTACGTAAGCACATACTTAGAGTTAAGCCCATGTTAGTCCTTTGGTGGAAAAGGATAAACCTAAGCATATGCTTAAATGCTTGTGGAATTGCAACCTACGCTCCTTTGGCGTTTGCGCATTCTGCAGGGTTAATGTCACAGTCTGTTTCCTTCTACAAGCGATTCAGTATACATGGATATACCAACATCAGGTATACAAGAAAAAGAGTAAAATAATGAAGTACATATTTTAAGAACTGTTTTTTTAACTTGACATTACTGAACCAAGGCAGAAGTCCAATACAGAGGAATATATTGCTTTCCTCTGTAAACAGAGAGTATCAATAGGCACTTCTGCTGTGAAGTACACCTTCACCTTTCTTCTATTTCCTTCTGTGTTAATCACCAGTTATTTTTCTATTTGAGAACAGGGAAGACCTCCCTCACCATCTGACCTAAACTGATTTCTGACCTCAGGACAAGGTCTGCACCTTGAGGAACATGCTTCCTGTCTTTCACATCTTGCTGACTGATGAAGGAATTACTGGTTAACATCAGAGGTAGACCTTGACTGTAAAAACAAAGGAGTCAGTTAAATTATTTCTGTCTCACTTGACACAATTACCTGTCATAGCTAGAACTGCATGAGTTATGAATCAATAGAATCTTGAACTATTTATTTAGACATAGCATAGGAATAGAAGCGACTAAGAAATTAATCTACATTCTGAATGCAAATATGCTAGCAAAAGGAAATAAAGCTTTTTTTTTTTTAAAAAAAATTGTCGTAGGAGGATCAATGCAGTAAAAATAATACCCAGAAAAATAAAATATTTTACAAAAATAATTAAAATCTGAATTTGAGCAATTGCAGCAAATGGAGACCTAAAAACAACTCAGCTTGTCTGAAAATCTATTTTGCAAGCATATTAAGAGCTTCCTAAGTGCAGCTTGACAGGTCTTTCAAGGACTTAAAAAATACAGTCAATGAAATGCATTTTTTGTATATTTTTATTAAAGAAACACATCCCATGCAAAGACTAATTTTGCCAGTTTCCAACTTAGACTAAGTTTTTATAGCTGAATTTGATACTTTTCAAAATAAGGGTTTATATCATGGAAAGGCTGACACAACCTTGACTTCAGGGATGAGAACCATGCCATCATATATTCCTCTCTTGCTGGAGAAATTAGGAATGGTTTTGCGTAAAATTGTGGCAAAGAAAAGATAAAAATGATCAGTAGCTCTTTAGAGGCATCTTGAAGAAAAAGCCTTTGGGTGGAAAATAAGATCAGATTATAAAACAGGATGCAGAATGGCACGTAAAATAGATGTTTGCCAGCATCATGGGAAATAGCAGGAAAGACTCATGCTTTTCCCTGAGGCAGACCTTCTTCAGACATGCACTATGGAGGAAATTTAACTCAAAACCAGTAAAGCCACCCTGAAGAAAATGAGTAATAGGTGATGGTCATGCCAGAGAAAGAGAAAATGACCTCTTTCAATCATCTTTTGAGCAAGATGCTCCATGATTATCAATCAGAAATCAGTTCCCTGGAAATACTGTAACCTGGCCATTACTCCCAGGATTTTAGCAAACATCTCCAGGTGTCCCTGCAAATGCTTGCAAAAATGGGAACACTGGAAAACTTCAGCAGCTGTTTGTCTGCAATATCATAGGAAACTGGGTATTATGTCTGAGCTTAAATTTTTTACTCTGTGCTTACAGAACCTTAATTTTCCTTATAAAACACACTGTGACAAACATTTTGGAGTGGCTCTCAAAAAAAGGCAACAGAACTAACAAACAACGAAACAACCCAAAAATGTTATGGTTTTGGTGGGGTTTTTGTTTTGTTTTGTTTTAAACTGTCCCTTTCTGTTCACAATTGTCTTACTTTCCTTGAAGAAATGACTGAGACAGGTCATTATAATGTGAGTGAGAAACCTGCTTATTCAAGTGGGCTACCTGAGCATGCTTGGGAGGAAAAGGTTCAAGAAGCCACAACGTAAATGAGGAAGCAAACTGGAAGCAAAGAAGTGATAGAAAGGCTCCTGAAGGACTTGATACTGTGTTGTCAGTCAGAAAGTTTCTGAGTCCACTGAAATCAAGGCTACAAGCTAGACCTCTCTAGTAAGGCTTGGTGGGCAGAGAGAGACTTGAGTATAAAATATTCATTTCTGTTGAGCTTATATTATCTATATAAAATCATTTCTATTTTTATTTTTAATAAATCTTTTTGGGTTTAGACTGCAAATTCATCTTTTCTCTCTTTTTAGGGACTTCAGTACAGCAGAGTCTAGGCTGTTCCTCTGCAATATTCTGGGTGACTTTGGATACTCGTAGTCTCAGTCTCTGAGATTTACTTGTCACAGTGACTTAAGGTGACAATAAGAATAAAAAGAAATCCATGCAAATGCAGACATTTTCATTGATACCATATTCCCTAAATCCACAATGGTGTTGATCTTCAGAAAAGCAACTGACTGACTGAGTGGAAATTGAGGGTTTCTTTTGAAAATTTAGGATATGAGTTAAACAAATAAACAAATAATGTAGACCAGAACATTTAAACTGGTGCCAAAATAAACCCAGACAAATTCTGAAGTCATTCAGGCTCTGGAATTGTATATACAAGAGTGTTTGCAAATGTTTTTACTCTTAAAACAACAGCAACAGAAAGCTACCACAAATATTGTATAACTTATCTTAGAGTTTATTCTTAGTAAGAGTATAAACCATGTCTGTGTTCTGTTGATGAGATAATATGACACACTGACAGCACATTCTCTAAGTGAATCAGTCACACAGCTAAATTGAAGCTTTCTAAAAAGCTACCTAGGCACACTTTTGCTTCAAAGACTAGAACTTTGCTTGTTCCATTGTTTAATCTCTTTGGTAACTACAAAGTAATTTGAAAATAAAACAAAACAGTTTAAAACATGTGTTTCTAAGATTAAATAGGACAGTTCTTATAAATGCACTCTAATTTTTAAGTTCTCAAAGATAATCTTTAAAGAAGGCTTCTGTGCAAGCTGCCCAGAAAGGAACAGGTCGCTGAGGAGAAGGGCCAGGGCAAAAGGTGAACTATTCTGAACTGAAATAAAATGGGTTGGACAAACTTGGAAATTAAAGGTCATGCTGCTCAGCATGAGCATGAAGGTCTATGTACCTTCACTGAAGTCACTGGAGGTGCACTTGGGTTTGCCATCATACAGCTCTTACAAACCCTCCTGGTGAAGGAACTTTTTGTTTGACTGTTTGACATTCTGCACATTTCTACTTCTGAATTTTTCCAAGGAACTAGGTTTATATTATCAGTGTTGAAAGCCTCTCTTTTCTTTTTGGACACCAGTCTAGATGTCCATTTCATAGTATACCTTTTCTGATAGTTTGTAGTTAAGTGTGAAGGAGTAGGGTGTGTGGGAATGACAACATGAGCAAACACACAAGTTGTGGGAGTGTCATACTTTATTCCTGATAAAAAATTACTCAAACTGGCACAATCTGAACAATTATGAAGAGCAACAAGCATTTTTTTATCTCATTCAAAACCTGTATTGCTTTCCCCCCCATCCCCTCCCCCCTCCCCTTTTTTTTTTTTTTCTGCACATCTGCATTTTTTCGGTCTGGTCATGTCTGGAAGCAAAATACTGACTTTTACCAAAAAGCCTGTTGTCACAGGATTTCTAGCACGTTTTGGCAGGTGCAAAAGATAGTTCACTGCATGTCAATATCTGCCTGTTTATCCAGCTAAAGTGAAAACTCTTAAGCCTTTAGAGATTCCTCCAGTTCAAGTCAGAATATGAGCCTGAAGCAATTTCCTACCTTTTATGGAAGAGTCAGGGTCACCTTCGAGTTAAGTAGGATCCAGATGGATTTTCAGTATAGGTTCAGCTCTTGTAATCTCTGTTTCCTTACTTCCCTTTCTGTGATTTAAAAATTACAAAAGTAGCTGTAGTTTATCACAGCATAAAGATGCAGTCAAATACAGGAACCTACATTAATGATGCTAACAATCCAAATGATCTGATCTTGCTTTTTACTTGAGGTTCCTGAGAAAATCAGTCTTACATTCCCTGGTGTTCATTAATCATAGTAATGCTTATTTTTCTAAAGACTATACAGCTTATCCTTCTTTTGGATATAGGTACTATTTCCTCAGTTGTTAAGAACATCACACTGCACTCGGTTTTCTGTTCTGTGTTGTTGCTACAGGCTGGATCAGCACCTGCATACAGAAATACTCATGAAAAAATGCCAAGCTGACTGCAGAAAATAAAGCAGTGTACAAAATACATAAATTTCTGGGAAAACCACCAAGCCTACAGATTTCACTTCACTTTAAATCATTCGTGAAGGGGATTCTCCAGGCCATTATTTACTTTGGGGTTTGGGGCTTTTTTAAATTTTATTTCCAGTGGCACGGAAATTCTTCAGAAATATGGTGTAAAGTTATAGCGGGTAGTTGTCTTCCTGAAAAAAATGTACATGAAAGATACGTTTTTTCAAGTTTCAGTATATCTCACCTACTTCAAAATGTGCTTTAGTAACCTTTTAAAATACTCACCGAAGTGATAAATTTGCTGTAATGATCTTATGCTGAAAAACAAATGACTCAATGTTGTTCTTGTTTTCAGTTGCTAAGAAGCTGGATTTTAGATATAAATTGTAGTTACAGGTTTAGTGCTTCACCGACTGCTTAACTCAGAACATATTATTAAGAGAAGAGGTGAAGTGCAAGAATATTATATATGGTCTACTTAGTTGTTAAATAGGGCCTCACCCACCCCCAGGAATATCACAGTCTTTTTATTATTAGAACTATAGGTATGTTTTGTGTAAAGTCCATCCACATATGTAGGATGCACATATAAAACATTAAGGGAAACAGAACAGTATATTTAAGGCTTCATAAGCAACAAGCACGTTCATGCTTACAGTAGCAGAAAATGTTGTTCTACTTGTACAAATACTACGATATAAAAATACTTTGTGTTTTCACATTACTTCCTCATGTTTAGTTCACAACCTGTCCTAGATAGTGTATATACTAAATGTCAGTTTTCTTGTGAAGTACAATTTCTGTGCACAATAGATTATTTTTCATTTCTGAAAGCAAATAATAAAATGCATTCAAATGAATCCGAAATGTTTTTACTGACCTTTTTAGGTGGCACCCAGTTACAGCTGTTGACTATCATGTAGTACTATTTCAAGTACTACTTCCAGTATATGTTAAATCATTAGATAGATGTAAATGCGATTCCTGGAGGGTGCATGACGAAATATGAGATTATCCTTGTCACTCCAAGCACAGAGGTTATATAAGGAATGAAACTGGGAGCAATAGTAGGCTCTCCCTGTGAATCATGACTATAAAAAAGCAAGTAAACCTGAAGAACCGTGCTGGTTATTACACTAATTTTGTTCTCTGGATAAAAAAAGCTTTTTAGTCTTCAGGAATGGGAGCTTCTGCAGTGCCTAAGAAGGACAGGTTGCTTGGGGTAATTTACATGGACTTATATCACAGGGCAAACAGAATCATTTCACAACATTAGGTTGAGAGCAAGAAATTAATAGCTTATATGCACCATAAGTGTGTAAAAAGCAATGGGAGCTACAGAGCTGAGTGAACCTTTCAGAGCAGTCCTGAAAGTGGCACACACTTTGCAAGTGTCAAAAATCTCTTGGTGCTCTACAGCTTGACATTTTTGTGCATTTCCATCAAGTCATCGGCAATATGCACCCCTCAGTGGCAGAAGTGCATCTCTTCAAAAAAAAAAAAAAAGAAAGCAAAACATGTCTTGTAAATTATTAGGGAAGTTTTTTAATTGTTCTGAAAGATTCCAGAAGTACCCTGGTAATTAAATGACTGGGTTAATGACCTAATAAAAATATCAGGAACCAATATTTGCAATATGATTCTTATTAAAGGCAACAAGAAATTGCTCAGTAAAAGAGCCTCTCATTCTGAGATGCAAGTTCCTATAAAAACCTGGGTACCAAAATGCAAGTGACAGTAATGTCAGTGAGGTACCTCTTCCCCTGAAGTTGATTTTCCAGTGAAACATTACATAAAATGCTGCCAGTATTTATTGGCTATGAGCTGAAGCAGACTGTCAGCTCTGTGTCGTCATCTGAAAATTACAACGAACCTGCAAGTAAATCTAAAACCAGACAGCCCTTGTGGCATCGACTGGTGGGCGCTTTTCTATAGTCAGACTTGAGCTTTGCCACTGGGCATCCAACAGAGTTTTTGTTAAAAGACAAAAAGAAAGGAAGAAAACAAAATGGGTGTTACTTTTTGGGGATTTACCATTTGTCTGGTTGGTAAAAAGCTGAGGGCAAAGCTTGGACAGTTGTGAAACAAACAGAAAGCTCAGCCAAGCTGTTCCTGTGCTTAAAACAGAAGAGGAAACAAAAGAGACAAGTTGATGCTACTGATATGAAGCCAAACTGCTTGAGATGTTTAGGTGTTCTGCTTCAAGCACTTTAGGAAAGGTCTCTGAAATGGCTGAGGCAGCTGGCCACGACAAATAGTGGCTTTCACACTGGTGCAGGGTCCCACCTTTTCCAAGGCCAATGGGACAGTGAAGGTAAAGAGGCAGGGTGTACAGTTGTAAGGGGAAATATCCCTCTCAGCAGCAATGAATGGTGAGGTGAGCCCACCATCCACCTACAGAATTTCTGCCTTAGTTGAAGTTATTCAGAGAAATGCCTACATGCCTCTGAGAATCCAGACTTAGGACCTTTCCTATTTCCTGAAGAGCCATTTCAAGAATGCATTAAGCACAGCTGAAGTCAGAAGAAAATCAGCTTCAGAAACACATTAGACTCTGATCCACATTCAGCCATGGAAACCACCCATAAAAAAGTGAATTGACTTGCAACCCAGTTTAATAAAACATCTCTGGCTCCAGTGTCTAACTCATTTACAATAGCTGCCTGTTTTGTGAGAGAGAACTACCTATCTCTACACCTCTTTACTGATATTCTTCTCTACTATAGGAGGTTCAGAACATCTGTATGTATTCAAAGGAATTCTGTTTTATTTTAGTAGGATGACGCAGAGTTATTCTGGGTAGGAAACTAATGTTAGGCATTCACTTTTGGCCAGGAAACATCAATTCAGTGAGAGGAATTTGCAGTAAGAATGAACAGTGATGTTTAATCTACCTCCTTCTACGTTCTCTTATTCACAAGTTTTTGAATTTTGTCTTTTGCTTGACTTACACAAAATGGTAAGTTATGGTTGGTGTTATATTTTTACCAAGTGCAAAGCCTTTAATACTTCCAGTGGTAATTAGATTACTCTGAAATTTTTGGAAAGTCTAATAGACCAGATACAGACCAGATGCTTTACTAGTCAAAATAACTATTGACTTCAGTAAATAAACTGCAATACCAGAACAAAAAAACCCCAAAGGTTGTTTCTTCAGCAGAGATGTCACATGTTGGTTTAGCTCATATGTAAATAACTGTTTTGAAATTCTCCTTCCCTCAAGACACTAGGTTATTCTCATTTCCTGGGGGCCCAGGGAGTGTTACTCAGCATACAGTGGTCCTATCCAGAATGAAGTACCTACATGGCTTGTGAGTAACGCACAAACATGGCATGTTTGGAAGAAGTCAGCTTCTGAAATATTTAATGATAAACTACAAGGCATCCTATTTTTGCAGACAGTTTTCTACAGCAATTCTTTCACTTTGTAATGATATTTGGGTTCTGGTGCACTAAAGAAGAAATTGTATTGAGTAATTTGAGTACAAGCCATATTGTCAGGTATGTAGGGCAAAATATGTGGCAAGACTGTAGAGGGTAAAACTGAGGCTAAAATGTCCAATTTCCATTCTAACAGAATGGCTTGCTGCTATGTGAAATGCAAAAACTTTAATTGTTTTTATATTTAAAAAGAAACATTTTAAAATCTAATTAACATATTGCATTTTCACCACACAGAAAATCCACAGGCATTTAAATGCTTGCAGTTGTATGAATGGGTTGTGCTTTGAATAAAGGTTTAAAAAATAGAGAGAGCGAGCAATAGAACTTAATGGCAGGAATATTTCTTGTATGTTCACAGTGGAAAGACAGTCAAGAACAAACAAACCACACTTTTCACACGTTATTAAGTTTTTGGCTTTGTTATAGCAAATTGGATTTGCCTGGATTTGGAGAAACTGGGCCTAACCACTGGGAGATTTTCAAAAGAATAAATAATATGTTTGATTCAAAATCAACAGCAGGAGCAGGGGAAAGTGATTTTGGCTCAATTCATAAGGCAGAAGCACTTTGCTGTGACCTCGTAAGGGCATTGTTTGCGTTAGAAAATATGACAAGCTTCATGTTTCTCCTGCTCTGATAAGCAAGTAAGTTCGAGTGCAAAAGTGTCAGATCCATACATCCAGATTTGTTTTACTAACTACATATTAATGAGCACAGTATAGTCCTGGGTAAAAATATGTCAGAAGATGAGCAAAAGATGTCATTTGCTTGAACCATCTCTGCCAAATAATATTGTTACTTTACTCAGACCAAGAGACTCTTCTGCAACTTTTGGAAAGATTTTGAATCTCAAACATATTAACAGCTTGAAAATACATTTTTCAATAGAAATATCATTTTTTTCCCTTTCAAATCATCCCTGTTATATACTAATTCTTAACTATATAATCAAACAAACCCAATCTGTTTATGCCTACCTGTTGCCCATGAATGTCTAACAGACATTTATCCCAATTAAAAGTTAGGAATCTTGAGAAAGGCACTGTTAGAAGCAATGAACAATGCAAGACAAATTTCTGGGTTTACTGTAGTGAATATTAATGAAATATTTCTGAAAGGAATTGCACCTTTCTTTATAGTATATCCTTGGTCATATTTTTAAACATGATGGGTTTTGCTGAGATGTTTTTGTTGTTAATATCATGGAACTTGGATGAAATCATATTTCTTACAGCCTTAGCTGTTTTCCAGTTCATGAATCAAGCAGCTGAATTGCTTTTAAAAGACAGATATTTGAGACATAATCCAGCTTGGGTATTTCTATAGAGGGCACATTTAACTGGAAAGTTTTTACTTTCCTTTCTGAGACAGCATTCAGTTGACAACATCACTAAAGTGCTGCGACCTTTTGTTTATTATCAGTGGCAAGAAGCAGCAGCAGCATACATACATCTGAATACACTGTGAGGAAGCAGGAATAAAAACTACCATTTGAGTTTTGAACAGTGGCTGGGAAAGAAAAATGAAGAATGGGGCAAACACATAGCAGGAAAAAAACCCATAAGGGAGATTAGAAAGTTTTGTGTGACCTTATAAAGACAGTGACTAAAAGAGAATAGCCTTAGATTATAATCCTTTAACTTTAGGTGACTGAATATGTGATAACAGGATAAATATTCAGTGCCAGAAAATGATCTCAAAACCTCTTCCATCTGACTCCAATATAGCCTCAAATATGTTATTGTGCAAGGGAAACAGTACAGAGAAAATCAACCAGGGAATGAGCAAGGTCTGGGAGTTTCTACATCAGAAATGCAGGTAAGAATACTATGAAGAAATCTAACATGTCTACATGTCTGCTAGAACCAGATGAATATCTACCTTTTTATTTAATATTTTAGTGAAAATACGCAGCTTGTGGAAACTGAGTCAGAATTAGAACAGTGAAACACCCACTAGTTTGGGTTGGAAGGGACCTTGAAAATCATCTTGTTCCAACCCC
>JAVHNF010031323.1:17836-31423 GCA_034783455.1 Micropsitta finschii | reverse complement strand
GCATTAGTCTTGTCTGCAATTTCAGATTTTTTTCTTTTTAAGCACATGTCCCTTTAGAAATTATAACAGTTTTTTTTAGAAAGCCTTATTTTAGTTCCATAGAGCACAGACTTCAATTCCTTTAATGATACTTTCACTGGAAGTAGTTGATATGCATAATGTTATTTAAATTTTTACAGGCCTACAATAGGTCCATAACCATAAATTTGTGAGGGTTTTTTTGCATTCTGGGTAACTATTAACACGCATAATAGTAACACTAATTCAAAATGAATATATTCTTCAGCCATTATGTATATATCAAATTGATAGTAGGATAGAAGACACTACCATGTCAGCAATATCTTCTTGTATCATTTTCCATATGCAGAGCTACTGCTACTGAATGTATCTCTAGATCTTTAACAACCAATAATGAAATGAAAATAGATGCTTAAACGAAGTCAGTTTTGATGATGATCATGAGGCAGATATGTTTCCAGAAAGTAGTAAGGCATTGGAATTCCTTATTATACAAGTCACCTGCTACCACACCACTGGTATCAGCATTGCCAGCTCCTAACTCCATATGCTCTAGATAGGAATGAAAAAAACCTCTTTCCTCTGTTCTGGAATAATTTCTCTTTTTTCCGCATCTAATGACAGTAATTCATGCAACCAGACTGATCTATTATTACTGTTAGAGATGGAAGAAATGCAATTGCTCCAACTATTTTTATCCCAAACCACCAAAGATGATACCCAGCATTCGCATCAGCTTCTCTCACTACCGCAAAACCATGTTCCTCAATTTCATCACTGGTGAAGAGTCAACACTGTTGCCACCCTGTCCCAAAACAAACATGCTTATTTTGAGCAAAACAACTAAAAAGCAGGATGCAGTACAGCCGAGAAAACGCTTTTACCAAGCAACTTCAAACATGGAATAAGCTATTTTAACACACAGATTCTACACAAAACTGAACAAGAATTTGTGTTGTACATAAAAAGTTCAACTGCTTCTCTGTAAATTTTAGCTTAAATTACTGCATATCAACTGCTTGAAAGTGCCAATACAGACGACATACCATCATCCAGTCCTCCAAGAAACATGACAGACATACCATTACTGTCATGCCCACATTTTCTGACAAGCTAGAAAGCTTCAAAGCAACATAAACTGTCACAGGAAAAATACTTTTATTTGTGTTAAATTCCTACAAGGGGATTTTACTGCTTATTTCATGTAGAGATGTTTGGATTTCATATCACTCCTTCAAAATCTTTATATATGATAAATAACTTGAAAAGTAGCCACATACTGTAGAAAGTTCCGAAGGTCGGTTGGTTACTTATTCTTTTAAATCAAATTTATAAAACTCCTGCTCTTGAGTGGAAAGATCAGCATTTCTTACAGGTGTGTAACAAGGAATTCAACAACACTGGGAACTCAAAGCTCTAAAGAGATTAAAATAACTTCTGTTGTCTTATATGGCAGTTCTGTTTTTATTAACATGAGCTCTACAAGGCATAAGAGGCTGTGCCATACAACAGTGAACTTAAACAGTGATTCCATATTTTTTCTTATTTCCACCGTTCTTTCCTTTTGTAGTAAATTTTACACCCACAAAGTGTCCAGAAAATGCTACAATTTAAAACAATTAAGAACAGAAATATTTTCAACCGAGCACTTGGGCATATTATCAATTTAATGTGTTTTCTGTGATCTTGCAGCAAACACGGCTAAGGCGGTTTACAGACAAACACAAATTCATCAAGCAAAGACCATGAAATGCTGTGTATGCTTCCTTTATAAACTAGTGCTGAAGAATGGGAAAAAATTCAGCTAAAACCCACAACAATTAAGAGTAATATAAGTAGCTCTCACTAATGAAAGACTTCAGTAGTAATCCAATTTCAGATGCTGAGACAAGATTTAGAAGCAACCTGATTGATAATTAAATGTCAACTTGTACAGTTAAATCTACTAGCACGCCACGTCAGATCTACCAAAATTGTGCCATTAAGGTATTTTTAAAAAGAAAAAATTCCTCAAAACCAAACCAAAAAGTAAAGATCACAAACCCACACACCAGAAGCTGAAGGCAAATTACTTAGAGTGTAAGATTTCATACTGCATGACCATGTTATGCAGAACTATGATGGTAACAGTTCAAATACGAGTTGAAATACTTGTCTAAAATCGAAGCACACCAAACTTCTTAACTGACAGTGGTTTCCAATATTAAAGAAAACATTACATTGAAAAGATGACCTACTCTGCATATCTGCTTGTAGTAAGAAGTGTTTGTTTAAAGAAAAAAAGAGCTAACTTCCTTGGTAATTCGCAGAAAGACACAGTGAAAGATGGCATTTAGTAGCTCTCAAACAGGCAAATGTTAAGTTATAAATGTGAAAAAAATCCCATGCGTTTTCATATAAATGAATAAAAACAATCAGGGGAGGAGGTAGGTGCAAAACTATTGATTCCTGGAAGCTGCAGCACATACAGCACTCAGGAATTGCTTCATTGATCTACAGATTGACCCAGGTAGACACCGTGAAGGCTGACTAACACAGGAAATACTCCCGGATGCTCACAAGCTTCTGAAATAATATAGTAGCAGTAGTGATGCAAGTATAGACTTGTTTCTGTACTTTACATCTCCATTGGCAATTCTTACTTTCCACATGAAAATTTGGCACACTGAATAAATTAAAGCTAAAAAGTTACTGAAATGTTTTACTGACTTACAGCAGCTTTATAAAGAAGTCATATGAAGGATCTCTCATGCAACTTAAATGCCTCTTTGAAATGTTATCGAAATGACTGTTGTTTGCCACCATTGTCATCAAACATCTCCACTGTTTCTATTGTTCCTATGCATTCTGTAAACACCTCTTTTACATTCTTGGTGTCCAATCTCTCTTTCAATACCTTTTAATAAACCTTCCTTATTTTTCTGGGCATCTGTTCAAAAAGCCACACCAAGAACCAAATGGAAATGTTTTTAAGGTTTCTTAAGTGGCTGTTCACTGAAGGCAGAAGGCCAGACACCTTTAAAAATCCCTATTATGCAATGCTGGTTGTGAAGCAAAAGCCGAAAAATCACAGACTGCCATGAAAACGGCACCCTGCTGCTGGATCACACACATCATTCACCCATGGACACACTGCTGCCTGGGGAGCTGTGCTGTTGCCGGGAAAATGACTTGCAAAGGGATGGAAAAAATGCAAAAGTTTTATTTTACTTACACAAACAGCCGACTTCTGAATTATTTTTGCTTCCTTCAGATAAGGTTTCTGTTCAGCGTGACAGAGGTGAGCCAGCAATTATAGATCATCTTTGCCGCAGAAGGGGAAACCCGTGGAGCCCCACTCAGAGCCAGCTCTGGGGGTGGTGCTGGCAAACACCCACTGCATCCAAACGGGTATGGGAATTCCTCTCCACCCCCAGAGCATGGAAAGAATTATGTCACAGAAAATTACAGTTTGGAAGATGCATGCTGGAGGTCTCCTCCTTATCAAGGCTTAATAGATACGTGTGAAAAATACCCCCCTCACAAAAGAAATACTGTACAAAGAAACTATTTTAAACTTCATTATAATGAAGATGAAATTTTAATCACAGGACTAGAAGCTGTCTTTTGCCTTAAGAATAGTAATAATTACCAAATTTCATTCAATATGAGCAAACAGAAGACAGTCATTTCAAATGGCTAAATTGCCATTAACTTTTAACTCACAGTATCAGTCAGTTAAGACAAAAAAGAAAATGAGAAGATGAATCATTTAAAATACTTAATAGGTGGCCTACATGCTTCATTTCCATAATTAAAACTGGGCCACTGTAGCTAAGAACCCATTAGAGTTCGCTCAAGAAAGGGATTTTATATTACACAAGTAACACATGTAAAACAGAAAACCGATAAGGACAGCCATCAATAGAGAAATTATTAGACTTGAAATGTCTTCATGTCATGTAAGGAAAACAGCAAGTTTTGGAAGAACTCCCCAGTGACAGGACTAAAAGAACATACAGTATAATAGCATACATCCTTATAAGAGGAAAGAAAGTGGTGCAGAAAAGGTTACTGCTTTGTCAAAAGATGTAGGATGATCCAAGAGTATCTCTTCAGGAATTACTGGGGGTCATTTGAGATTTGAGGTGAGATGTTTTGCAGTCCACAAGTAACTGATTTAATGAACGTATGCTAAACAAGTGTCAATCAGCATTTTAATGTGCACCTGACATCAAAAAGAGCTGGTTCTGAAGACATTCTAATCGCTGAGGTTCTTTTCCAAAAATGCTCAAGTGCAATGGAAATTCCAGGAACCTCAAGACATTCCTGAAAATGGACTGATGTTTTAAACCATCAAGCCACATGTTCTAAGTACCCACATCCCCATTAACCTTTCACCAACCCCAAGCCAAACAATGGTAAAGCTGATGAAATTCTATTAATAAAGTATTCAAGGGCTGAGATTTAATTAATGACAGTCAACAGAGTTCCGGGAAAATTAGTTTTTAGCATCAAATAGGCATGACTTCATTCTCTGATGAGATTAAAAGTTTTCCTGATAAAGGCAGCTTCACAGAGGTAGTAAACTCATGATGTATTTGGCTTTTTATGTATGAGACACTGATAGCATTAACTGGTACTATAAACTTTCATTAGAACACAGACTACATGGATTAAGTATTATTTAGATGATGCATCTTCAACAGCCAACTATAGGGACTATTAATTAAATAGTAATGGCTCTTATGGGGTCTGCCACAATTTGAACTATGGCTGGTACTGTTCGTATTTATGGAATACCTAGAAGTATAAATCAAGCACCAGTAACTACTGTGGATAAGCATAAAGACTGGCAGATAGCAACAGGCAATCCCATAGACAACACACTACATCATTTGTGCAATAACAATGCTTTCAGATGAAATATGTTTAAAGACAAGGAAATGCAATTGATTAAGGAAGAGGTAGGAAAAGTGCATCTGTATGGGAGCAACCATTTGCAGAAGCTCAGTAAGAAAGGTGGGCCCAGGTATGTCAGAGGGTTCTTCTATTTAAAGCCCACTAGCCTAGTCAATGACAAGAGCTGTGAGCCCGCTGTTTCTCTCCTGAGACTTCATAAAATTTCTGATTAATTATTCACTGATTATTAAGTCAATTTATTATTTTTTTTTAGTTCAATACCTGATATTTTGGTAACAGGCTCAAGATCAAAGTTGAAACAGTTGTGGTTTATGGACTATTACTCATGACCGCCATTCTCACCTGTGCTGGGTTAGCGGGTATTTTAATGTGATTTTTTCTTGTGATCTTAGCAGAGGCATGTTTGATTAGACATATTTCTATAAAGCGAACTGAAGAACTTGTTTGACTGGGTGCAGCAATACTTTCAAAAGCTGTTTCACTAGATCAAGCATCAGCCTTGCAATTTGCAAGCCTTTGTTTAAAAAGAAGTTCATTCTTTATGGCCGCTCAGAAGAAAGGATCCTCTAAGGAAGGACACATGGTCTCCTTGTTCTGAATGGGAAATTACTGCAAGACAAGCAAGGTTTAACAACTGTACTTTAGTTGAGGACTCTGACTCTGAGAAGGTAAAAATATATTTGTATAGATACATGGTGCACAGCACAGACACAAGTTTCATTATGCTAAGCATAAACTGTAACAAAAGAAACAACTCTTAAGCTCCAACTGGGGGATGGGAAGCATTAAGAATATCCTGAACCGGTTTGTGGGTTAGATGTGGGGTAGTATGACTTAGGTAGCTGCTTACTGTCACAGGATGTATGAGCATAAAAGAAGAGAAGAGATGCTTTGACCTCTGTGCTTAGCAGGTACATGTGGTCACTGCATAAGAAATAGCTAGGCCCCACCACAAGGTATTTTCCACTTCATCTAAACAAAAAACATATAAAGAAAGGTAGGGGGGAATCAGTAGCTCGTAATAAAGGTCCTTCAAAACTTAAAACCCCTTGTACGTGCATGCAAAGGCCTAAGGTTTGGAAGACGTGACACTAGTGAAGGCTCAGACATGAAACCATCAAGCTTTGTTCCTTCACTTAAACTCATCTCTGTTGGATATAAATAAAAATGTGTTTATTTACATCAAGTAAATACTGTCCACATTCTGCACAAACACTTGATATATTATCACAACAGAAACAATCCTTTCATAAACTAGCTTTTAGACAAAATATATGTACTCAGACAACATAAATCCATATAAAAAGGGATTAAAGTCACAACTGGGATTTTGATATTAACTAATTAATTGATGTTGGAGCATATTCTTTATGCAGATCTTTGAAAAGGCATAATCACATTTGCCAGCACTGCGATGAGTATAATCCAAGAGTACCTGTAGAAAAGCCTATGGTTTTAAACATTACCATTAAATCTTGTAATAACCTTGATTGCCTGCCACCCACACTATAGTCCTCAATTTCTGTGCACTTTATGGCAGCTCAGCAATAGAGGACACAGTAAAGAAGTGACCAAGAAACCCAACTTATTAGACATAACATTAGCACAGGACACCTGCAATAAACCTACATAAGCTACTGCCATGATATTTTTAAGTGGTTTTTTTTTTCTTTCTAACAAGTCCAATCGCAAATACTAATTTTTCTGTGGAAGAGTCAATATTTTCCATAGCAAACTGTAACAGAATAAGCTTTCCCTATGTAAAGCTTCTCAAAAGAGGCAAAACCCAAAACACGAGCCAAAAATAGCTTCAAAACATCTCTGGGTGCATATATGTTTCTGTTTTATTTATTACATCCTAAAATACCACTAGTAGATTTTTGTTTTAGCCCCTAGATGTAAAGCAATCACATATCACTATGTTTAACTTTTTCCAGACATATGCAAATACTTTTATTTTTTTAGTCATTTAATCAGTCATTAAAAATTATTGCAAAAAAGAGGAAAAAAAAAATCATTTCGCTTGACTCCCAAATACATTTCTTCAAAATACACTCAAATTGTTTTCAAAGGTGTGTCATTTTACACATATGATACACTGTTGTGAAGAATTTACGAGCAAGTATAAAACAGAGAATATATGAAGGACCTGGAAGCAGAAGGAAAATCTCAGACCACAGAAACTTAACCGTTGACACTGCACATAGTCACATCTTGTAGTCCCATTCATAAAATGATTTAACTATGCTATAATCGCTGTGCTGAACAATCCAGTTTACATCCTTCTATTTTTGAGTGAGAGGACTTTGCATGAGCAGAGAAGATTCAGCAGTTAATATCTCAGTGAAAACACAGTTCTTCAGCCATTGAAAACACACAACCTCTGACAAACTGGAACAAAAATAACATCTTATTCTCCTGGATGTGATGCAAGAACACCCACCCCTACTCTCTCCCTCAGTCATTTAACATGTCACCTCAACAAAGAAAACCCAAGTAAGCATATTAAAAAATAACATTTATACACACATTACACGCCCATCTGAAACCCATCAAGTCTACTACACAACTTCTAAAATACAAAAGGACTTACCCAATGTGTCTTTGAGATTTTTAACCAGAGAACCCTTCTTCAAGCTGTTTTTTCGTTCCACATAATTTGATGGCACATATCCCGTTTTGTTGGCCGCATTTCTTACCCTCCACCATGTTTTGGAATCATCTAATAGCCAAAGACGCTCATTTTTCTTGATGTCAAGTTCTTGGTCCTGCTGTGCAGTGTAATCCCACTTTGCAATAACAATAACTTCTTCTGTCATCTTTCATGGAGTCCTTCTGCAACAAAATATTTTAACACGCTCATCAGTAAATTTTGTGATGTAATTCTTACTCAGACTTTCCTTTAAGCTCTTCTGAAATAAACGAGAAAAGGGTATGGGGAAATCAGAAAGTTTTACAGAGCAAAACCTCATAGATTTTAACTCCTCTTTTAAAAATAATAAAGATTATTTTTAAAATAATTGACCGTTCTTGCCTTTTTTTCCACTAAAACATGACAACACTTTAAATTCTAGTAAACTCTAGTCATAATGTATTACGTTCGCTTGCTTTGAATGTATAGAAAATATTATTCAGATATGCATTAGCAAAGGATAACTTATAAAAGCATTTAGGTTTTGCATATAGCATCATAAAATTATTCCACACCTGGCATTCAAAGTTCTGATCTGAGAAAAAGAAATATAAAAGGCAGCATTCCAAAAATGTGTTTTCCTTCTGCCCTAGCTTCTCATCCTTATACTAACATATTATTTATGAGTTTTCTGCATCTAAACAAAGTTATCCATCTTTATTTTACAAATACTTCAAGAAGTAATGTAACTCAGCAGGGAAATATGCCATCAAAAAGAAGGCACTGTCATTAGAACCCCTTTGTTCACAATGTTTTGTGCAGGCAGCACAAGACTGTATTTTAGGAGAAGCCTTTGTTCCCACTTTGCTCCTGGGAAAATCCCAGCTCACTGCAGTCCTGCACTGGTCATGAGTTAACTGGGTGGAGAAGAGTACCCACTGTGCTTCCCTCAACTGTATTTCATTTCTTGCCTACCCAAAAATTATCCAGAGTTCTGTTAAGACTGAATAAGCTGGCTTGTTTTACTTACCTGTAACATGAAGGAGCTTTTCCAAAGCTATTTGTCAGCTGCATAAAGACAGCTGCTTGCCTCCACGTTTTCCTACGCATCCCAGTAATTAACAGGAACAATGCGAGGGAGCACAGTAGTGTGCAAAGAAGAAAAAAGTCCCATGCCAGTACCAGTGACATTCTAACACATTACAGTGGCAACCAAAACATATTGATTTGATCCTTTAAATTCTGAAAAGTTACCTATAATTTTCTAATCATTTTTGAGGGATTTTGGGAAAGAGGAGGTCAGGACAGAGTCGGAAATGAGAATGTAGTTGAAAATTGATGCAGCAGATTTTTTTTAAGTAAAAGGTGTAGATTTTCCTTTAAATTATGGGTTAGTAGAAGCAGGTCCCAGAGTACTTCAACTATTCATATCCAAGGATCTTTTTAATGTGATTTGACTTTGTTGCCCAATTCTTAGTAGTCCACAACCACACAAACTCTAATACCTAATACTTTAGGTGACAGATAGGTAATTAAAAAAAAAACAAACCAACAAAACAACCCAAACCTCATCACTCAGAAATTCTGTTCAGCACAAATCACCCTGTATTCAGAAAGGGTTCCTTCCGCAGTCTGTAAACACACACACACACACACTTTCTCCTGTCAGCTACAGTATAAGCTGTGAAAACTACATGTCAGACAGCCTAGCAGCCTCCTCTTTCAAAGAAAAAGAAGTTAACCTATTTATTTGAAGTTAAACCTTATTCAAAGTTAACCTATAATCATAAGACACAATAGTGAACTCTATTATAATTTAGTAGCCTCCTATTACCAGTTTTTGTTTTCACGAGAGCATCATGCTGGATTGAGCTATGGTTGCTAAACTGCGTGACAGCAAAGCTCTGGAAAGCATTAGCAACATCACCCCTCATGGCCAAGGTAGAACAATGTTTTTTAAAACCTGAAGTGGTAATCAACATGCTTAAGTTCATTTTCTAATTAGAAAACACAACGGAACATACAACAACAAAACCATTATTCAAACGTGCATTTACATAACTGAAAGCCCCAAGATGAATTCAAAAAGAAGTGACAATGTTTGGAACACTTGAAATACAACTCTTAGAATTCAAACAGGCTGTGACTTATGCAGGTAGAATTGATGATTTCACAATAAATAAGTCACTATTTCCTTTAATATTTTTTTTCCTAAAATAATAATCTGTCAATGACACAGGGTACCCTGAGCTTTGGAAAGCAGTCGCCAATAAACTGCCCTGGTTTCTGACTCACATGAAATGGACAGATAGCTTACAGGTCGATAAGCTGAGGTAGCCACAGGGGAGTTGCAATCAAGCATGTTCTGAAAGCCAGTGTTGTCAATATAATCTCTCTCTCCAATTTAAATCTGTTTATTTTATCTCAGCAATTGTAAATTGGTCAATTCTTACTATTTCTGGGAACATGGAGAGCATAAAGAAATAGGACACCATCAATGCAATTGGCTGATGTTGCCATCACAAAGGCTCTACTTCTAAAAAGGTTATTTTCACAACACAAGCAAGTTTAAATTACCTACAAATATCACAGTATATGAATAATTTAAAACAACACATTAGGCATAATATTTGACTAGTGACTGATGGAAAACTATCAAATTCTTTCTATTCCTCTGAAGAAAACAAACAAAAACTCACAGTGTTGCAAGAGTCATCAAATGCTTCCCCAAGGTGCTGTACAAGGACAGAAGCACAGGAAGAGCCCACAGGTCAGGGCTGACATCAACTATACAGGTCTCCACTACCCAAATCCAGTTCCTGCAGATGGGTAAAACTGTCACTCTGCCTGAGAAACAATGTCACTTCACAAGCAGTCCCTTGCATGATGCAATTTTGACAGACGCGTAGAGAAGGTACGTTTCTCAAGTAGCATGCTCCTGCAGAGCCTGCTTCAGTAAAGTACTCCAGGTTTTGCTCTAGGTTTAATGGCGCAAGTGTTCCTGCCCATGTGGAAACAGGATTTATAGTCAAAATGCATCATATAATTGAAGTTAAACATTTGCCCATTTAAAGCTCAAAGCATGCGTGTGGAGAAGTCTGGTTGTGCTAGTTTTTTAGTTTGGGAGATAGGGTTGGGCAGGGGGATGTTTGGAGGTTTTTGGGGGAGTTAAGAGGGTTTTGGTGGGTTGTTTGCTGGGGTTTTTATAGGAGAAGAACTAGTACTAAAGTTGTTAGAACTACTTTCTTACAATTATGGCATTAGACTGGCTCCATCAAGGACAATAAGGTTCTTCCTGTGACATTTGCAGAGCAAAGATTTCCTTATATGTGAATAAGGCCACATTTGTTCCTCAGAAGGGGGCTGTAGAATTAATAGTTTTGAAATGTTTCTGCAACACAGCTGAGTGCCTCAGTCTCTGACCCAAATCCACTTTCAAGTTCATAAGAACAGTCACAGCTAGGAAATCTTCCCTTTACTGTACCCAGGGAAATCAGAAAGAAAGAAAACTTAATGATGTTTCAACAAAACAGGTTAAATCACATAGCAGGTATAAAACATGAAAGACAGTAACCTGCCCAGGACATATACAAGACTGTCTGATGAATAGGCCAAGGACGCAGAATCATAATACACAGGAGTAATAAATTTTTACAGCTGAAGAACAGAAAAGTCAGGGTCCCTAAGTTTCTTCAAAGCCATCTACTGTACAGTTATGATTCATACTTTTGTCATTTGAGTATTTGAATTCTGTTCCTTTAGTAGGTCAGATGATCAAATTCTATTAACACCAAAATCTTGATCCTCGCAAATTAGTACTCCCTCTGTTGTCAATCATGGTATAATCCTCCTGTATAACAAGATTGATGGCATGTAAATGCATGTGATTTACAGCCCTTATCACTCTCTGACAATTTTTGCATCTCCAATTTCAAATCCTGGCTTACACCCAGCTTCTTTTAACTAAACTGTGATAAGATGAATATCTTATTTCTAGTTTCTCATTATTTCTTAAAGCTGTTTCCTACCTCTCAACTTTTGCTTGACGAATATAGCTGTCAAAAAAAATGGCTATGAAGCCAGAATGAAGTTTATTGACATTTTTTATATTAGCTATGTTGTTGGGATCTCTTTGCAGTTGCAGTTCACTATTGTGAAGGACATTAGAAGCTGTTTCAAACAAGTTCACAACTAAAGACACATCATTAAATTGCACAACTAAGCAATATGCTAGTTGCCTCTCATCTGATCTTGTACATTAGCTTATACCTACTACCATAGACAAATTAGACTTCCCTTTGAAGTAAGAAGAATCTGCTTTTGTGTCTGATACAAATAAACAGTGTTTTGATGAAAGGATACTGCTTCATAAAATAATCACAATTATAACAGTATTAATGCCACCACATAATAATTTCAAACCCCACCATATTAACCGTAGCACTGAGTTTTACTTGAGGGACACCTATCTGCCAACCTGATGCACTCTCTTGAGGTGTGCTGCTTACCTGGGTGTTGTATTAGGGATGACACACAGAGACTACCAAGTCCACTGACTATTATTTACTGTTGTTGTTTCATGTGGGCAGCCATGACAGTCTGAGGGATATCAAGAAGAATTACAAAGCCCTGGGGCAGTGCTAAGGAACTCTGGAGTGCAGGTAGTATTTTCATCAATATTTCTGGTCAAAGGGAAGTCTTTTGAAAGGGCAAGTCAAATCTGGGTTGGATGGGGCATTGAACAGCCTGGTCTAGTAGAAGGTATGCAACAACATCTGTGGCACGGCGGTTGGAAATAGGTGATCTTTCAGGTCTTCTAACCTTCTGTGACTCTATGATATATAGAATATAATGAAGAGTTATAAACATTATATGACTAGAAGTAGAACTAGGTATTTAGAGAAAACAGTTATTACAGGGAAAAATATCTTTGTGTTCAGTTCTAACCACTTAGCACTGTCTAGTCTCATTTAAACACTTCAGACCTCAGTGGTGATGAATCCTAAGGATTAGGGAGGCTTTCCTAGCCTGAAACATTGCAGCAAAGTAGCCAAGTCAGTGTAATTCTGACCTAGTTATAAGAATGTGGACATCTAATGGAGAATTACTCACACTAGTTAAATCTTTGCTTTTATCCAGTGAGGTGAATCTAAGCCTTTGAACTCAGTCTATGTAAATATAATTTTAAAATGGTTTGAGTGTCCAAGGATATGCACTGTGTGCCCAATTGCTTTAGTTACACTAGGACAACTTGTCTAATAAACCCAGCAACTTAGAAGTGCATCCAGATGAACATAGCTTTACCTTGGGGGTGTAAATATCATTGTTTTTCAGTGAGCAGCCACGCGTCTGTAATTCTTTTGACTTTCAGCAAGAAGTCTGAAAAAGAGATTGAGGTCCAGTGTGTCAGGGAATAATTTCAGATTTATTTAATTAGCAGGAACTAAGAGTTTTCTGAGATGTGTTTCTCATGAGAGGAGCACTCTCTCCAGCTTCCTTCTCTAAAGTTCACAGCTGCCCTCTGCTTGATCTTACAGTGCCTGCAGGTCTCCCCCCACAAGCTGAGCTAGACTATGAGACCCATAGACTCCTGGACCTAAGACGTGCATAGAGGGAAGACCCTTTTCTGCACTGCAGTGTCTTGAAATCTTGCAGAAACAAAAATATTATCAAATTAGGGTTTTTTAGGAGACAAAGCTCTTCTTTAGACTGAATCAGTCTTGTGAGAATTTACCATTCATCCATGAATTCATTTTTATCTAGTTTAAACTTCATTGCTAAGAAGTGGATATTTTAACCACCAAAACTGATAAATTAATGCATAGTTAATTAGATTGGCTTGATTCTTCAGCCTCACCATCAGAAATCACGAGTGGCTTTCTGGAAACAAAGTAATTTGCATTGCCTTAACACCTATGGAAGAGAGGAGAAGGATCAAGCACATTCCAGATGCATTCTAAGACACGCTTTCCTACATAAGCATAGTAGCACTGCCAGAATCCCCAACAATCACTTCAATGCCTACAGAACAT
>JAVHNF010031323.1:0-10827 GCA_034783455.1 Micropsitta finschii | reverse complement strand
CTGAAGAAAACTAAATGATGAGATAGGTACTTAGAAAGCTATTCTTTTAATTTCCTGTTAGGACAAATACCAAAAGAAAACTCAATTTAAATGAAGAGACACTCTTGGATCTTTTATCAGATGTAGAGTGACTGCTGCAGCTTCAAGTCAGATTCAAGTCAGTCAGTCTCTTGTCAGACTGACTACTTTGCTAGTGCTATACAACTGGGAAAGTACCAGCCCAGACAAGAAACAGGCATCCCAGTCTCCCCCTAAAGTTAGCAGCTCTCCTTCCATCTAACAGCTCTTCAGAGTCAAGTCAGGAATCCTCTCTTAGCACTCCCAAAACACAAGCGCAGAGGAAACTCTTTAATCCTCACACTTTTCCAAATAAAACAGGTTTCAAAATTACCTGTCCCATAGCTCTTATAAATGCTTTGAAGTCAAGACTATTTTTGGTATGGAATGTTGGCAGCGTTCACTTATTTCATTCAAATTATTTCTTACATATCTTCCTCCAGTTTAAAAGAGGTCCTCTTCTAAAAAGCAGTGTTCATGAGTACTCTGACACACAATTATAGCAGCAACCCATTGTTCATTCCTCAGATGAAAGAGGACAAATCCAAGAGAAAAATGCCATTCACCGAAGGGGGAAAAGGGTGAAGGGGACTTACTGAAACCTTTCTGCCAGACATGCTCTAGAGAAAGCAGGCTGCTGTGGCACATTAGGATACTCCTTACTCTGAACTCTTACCTTGCAGTTCAGGTGTCGGCTGCTCTAAGACTACTTAGGCAATCTGAAAAGTTGTTCCACTACTATCACCAAATCATGATTTTTCACTGCCCCAGAACTGCTGCTCAAAAAAACCCTAAACTTCTGAAAGTAAACTTTTACTGGATAAAGACTAGGAATATCTGATTTTTTCTGTAGAAACAGTTACCCAAACCCAAGAATAAGCAATTAGAAGAGTCGACAGCTCTATGAGCAAAAAACACATTCAATAGAAACCAATGTTCCCTGGCAATGCCAGACTCATCCTACTTTATTCCTACTCTCAGCTCTTGTGCTTGAACAAAACTGAATCTTTCCAAACTCCTCTAAATCTCCTGCAGTTTTATCTTCTGCTAGGAATTTCTTCACAACACACTTTTCTGAATAAAATCTCCCTCCAATAAACAAATCGGTTCAAAATTAAACATCTGGCTTTGGCTGCTACATCACATTCCCTTTTATGCAGAAATGTTATGTGCTCTTACACCAATGAGATGTTCTAACCTCATGTGCTCACGGACACATTTTCTTCCCTACTCCCACTAGATAACAATAAAATGCATCAACAAATGTGGAAGGGAAACAATAGTAGCCAAGCAATTTCCAAGCATGGGAAGACACTGTGGGTATTAATATCTGCAGTAGAACCAAGATTAAATGAAGGAAAAACAGGTTCAAAACCACAGGTCTGAAATTTGTAAGTTCAGCCACAGAGTTCTCGTTGCTTCCAGATTAATACAGATTTTTTAGTTTCTATTCCTACGGAGTATCAATAAAAGTGACTGTGCCATCACTGTTTCATACATGAGTTTAGCTGACAGCCACACAAAATATTTAGTACTTGACAGCTTCCTGCAGTACTTTAGTATTACGTGTAGTAAAAATTCAAGAGCAACATGCCACAACTTTGTTAGAAGTAATATTACAGCAAAAGTAGCCAACTCCTTCATTATCTAAATCAGACTTTACTAAGAGAAGCCAATAGTCTTACGCAAACCTGGGGAACAATGAAAAAGGCTTCTTAAGGAAAACTTATACATAAATATTGGGAGCTGTGGAGCAGTATATGAAAGGAGTGGGAAGTTACAATCCCTTGACTCATCAAACGTAGAAGCAAGTACATAAAAATTCACAAATTACCTCACTGTGGAGAACAGAACATGCAGGGAGATGGGGAAAAACATATGCATTCCCTCTCCCCCCTTGGACTGCAGGGAAAACTTAGAGACGAGACATCTCTCCCTTTCCTGCACCACAGAACCTCTGAATGCTTCGAGTGACTAATACCAAGCATTTTCATTTGTTCTTGTTCTTATGCCTCTTGTTGAAAATTAAGCTCTCAGGAACAGATCCTGGACTGAAGCATTGCCTGATGCCTTGTTTCTGCTCTTCTAGCATATAATACATTCAGGTTCAAAAACTCAACCCTGAAACCATGCTTTAGCTCCATGAAGGTAAGCAACACTGTGTCACTGCATCAAATGCTGCCTTCAAGTTTTGTTCATCACACTTTTAAGGATTCTGCAGAATTATGGTTCTGACTCAAGGTTGTGGAGATGCCACCATTTGCAGGCCAGGCTCCTTAGTCTTAGGAGTACACAGCAGCAGCCGCTCCTCACACAACTGGGGATAAGCCCAGCACACATATGGGACACGCCAATTCTGGCCACATGATGATGTGTTACCAGTTACACGGGAAAAGGCTTTCAGCTCACAAGTCCAGATTCCTGAAGTTTCAGTAACTTACTGCAGTCAGAAAGTATGCTATAGCAGCCATGCATCTGAAGAGTGCCTGAAGCACAAAGTCAGCAGCTGAGAATGCAAGTTTCCATTACCCCTCTGGCAGTAAATTCTGTTTCTAAGGCGCACAACTGTCAGAATCTTGCTTATGAACTAGGTTCAAAACCAGTTTTATAAACGTACACATATAGGCACACAGAGGAGGTTTGTAATTCTAGTCAAAACATTTAAGTTAACCCAAGGATTTCACACCCTCTTCTTCTGAGGTAAAATGCTTTAGCTTACCCAAGCACCCTCATCTCCATCATCATAAACCAGCACTCTAGGAATAACAGAACAGACCTTTACAGTCCCTATACAAATCCAGGACTGGCAGAAAATACCATCCCATGATCTTCAGGGAGAAATAAGAAGGAAAAATTAATACTCTGGCTGTTTAATCTTGAAAAACAAACTCAGAGATCAAATATAAAGAGGTATAACCCTCACTCAACAGCATTTTTGGGTCTGGTACGTGATAACTTGAGAACTAATGGTATGAGATAACCCAGCTTTATCGGGGAATGTGCTAAGCGACAAAGAGTTACTGCTTTTGGTGCAAGAGGAAGAATTCAAAATCTACCTCTTGGGAAAATCTGGATCCTCCAACTACCTGCTGCTTCAGAGAAAATGTCTCTCTAACGTGACCTGCCACAGCCTGCATGCATGAGAGGCAGTTATTTAATTTACCTCTCATGCACACAAGAACATACAGGAACACAGCTGCTCAGATGTCTGTGTTTCATATTAAAAATATGGGCTACAGGTAAATTTTAAAGGTCTGCAGGAAGAGGTAGCACAGGAGGCCACAAGGAAAAGACATACTAAAAAGAAATGCAAGGACTCAAACTAGTTAGGAAAACAACCCAGTGTGAGTAGCAATGACTGTAGCAGGAGATCTGCAGGAAGGATTATGCATACAGCTGGTGAATAAAAAAACAGGAGTAGGATCATTTAAAGGAAAGGAGGGGGGGAAAGCGGGTGATGGAGCAGGTAGAAAATGAGCTGCACAGAGGCTCTATTATGGGGAACAACTCAGAGCAGCTGACACAGACAACAGCCTCCAAAATTAGGAGGGGTAAAATGAGAGCTGCAGGAGATCCCTGAAACAAAAGGGTGTGAAGAGAGAGCACAAAGGAAAGTAGGCATCAAACCCCTGATTCTGCAGTGTCTTAAAATGAAACTCTTAAAATCAGGGAAAGAAAAATAGACTATAAAAGGTTTGTATCTGTATTTGTATTCTGTGTTTTGTGTTCCTACTAGCTTAAAAAATAAACAGGACAAGCTCATTTTCTCAGTCCTCTCTGTTTAGTACAATTCAAGCTTTGTTACTACAGTGCAAACAGTAATTGTAATCCAAGATTAATTAACCGAGTTATTAGAAACAGAATTCCACAGCAAATATACCACACTAACCTTTAAATATTTTCTGTTCTGTGAAATTCACTGATTTCAGCAGTTATCCAGAGTGCCCCTGGGTAACACACACAAAACTATGTGCCAGATACAAAACGACATGAACCGAGCATACAGTCTCTCCCTATTCATTAAAACCACAGAATTTCAGCAAGCAGAACTGTTTTTTTAATATGATAACACACTTGAATATGTACCATTTGAACAGGATGTTATACGGAATATATTAAGAGCACTACCGAAAATACACATTACAGTTTTAGCTCTATTTCTACTACACACCAATTCTAACATGAAAAATTAATCACTTATAGTTCCCTCAAAGCCTCCACAACAGGAGAACTGCCTTCCAGCCATTATCAAGTGGAGGAACAAGCCTTCAACTGATTTTATAAGTGACCTACACCAACACTGGCAGCGTGCCTGCTCTGCAAAGCAACACCTCTAGCAGTCAGCCCTAAAGAGCTACAAAACAGAAACCTGAGGGGAGATCCCCAGGAGGTATTTGCAATCAGGAGATGACAACAGCCCCTTTACAGAGCAGTTTGAATTTGGAGTAACTGGTGACCTCAGTGGCCTCAGCTGCTAATCTGCTTCCTCCTTCAGGAGGGTTTAGGATCACTGACTCCCACCCCACGCCAATACAGCCCTATCACACTACGCAGAGCTGGCACAAGGACTCCTCCCACTCCCCACATCCCAAAAGCTTCAAGCTGACTTTTCCTGACGTATGCCTCTATGTACAACACTTACCTAAGTCATGAAAGCTTTCAGCATCCCTGCGATGTAGCTTAACTGCATAAGATTTCTTAAGATCATATTCTAAGTTGTCTCTCAAAAAGTGCAGTACACATGTAAATCTTCTAACTGAAACTGGCATAACACAGGGATATATTTATTTAGAAACCACAGGAATAAGGGCTCAATAACCTGTTCTGCCAGTGCCATTCCTTTAATTGCTGGTTAAGACACTAAGGTTGGTTGCTGTATTCGGTACTCGCTGTACTGAGCACTGTACTCAGTTCACAAATATACTTGGGCACACGCTTAACCTTAGCTTACTCCTATATTACTACTTTACATATATAGCTTAGCTCATATGCTATATTCACGCATTCTTTCCAGCAAGCAAAGCTTTTTTTGGCTCAGAAAAACTGACACGCTGGATAAGACGACAGCCAAAGTTCATACTGGCTATCAAACCACAAAACTACTTCCACCAGGAAAAATGCAGTCATCATTTTATTTTTTTGAACTGAATTTTCATGTATTGGTGAAAGCTGTACAGTGTTCTGCTATGAGGAATCCATATGGACTTCAGTTAAAGCATACTGAAAAGGCCATTTGTGGACCATAAAAGCTACTGTTGAGATCTACAAACCTGAGTTGCACCTGAAGCTGTCAAAGCTGGAAAAAAATTAGACAAGTGATTATTAAGAACCTAATTTGACATTATTAGTAAGTAAAAGTATGCCTGTATTTTCAGGAAACAACTACTACAGAAAGAAAAAATGTAAAAAAAAAAAAATTAAAAAAGAAAAGTATGTAATTAATGCAAGATAAATTTATTTGGAAAGTATATCTGGTAAGGGGGGGTTGAAGAGTGGGATGAAAGAATTCTTCCCTACTGTTCACAATTCCAGGTTAGAAAGTATTATACCACTAGTACAACATAATAGGCAGTAGCCTACAAATTCATTTACTATACTAGATGTCTGTAACTATGTTTAAGTAATGTTAAAGTTGCATTGAAAGGCTTAAAATCAACACTTCAGGCACCTGCGATAACTGATGTAATTACAGGAAACTTTTAAGGGAAAGGAATCCAGACATCCACTCAGTACATGCCTCTCATTCTTAGTTACTGTCAGAATCAAAATTTCTGACACAACTAACTCATACAAAACACTAAGAACAGGTATTGCTTTCCTTTCCTTGGGTTTAAAGTCTTCAAAAAAAAAAAAAAGAAATCAACAACTACAAACATTCTGATCCACAAAAGTCCACCAAGAAATATTTCCATGCAGCATCACAAAGAGTTCCATCAAGTCGAAATGTTTGTATTGCTTTTTCCTCTTTAAACAAGGAGGAAGATCAGTCTTTCAGAAGCTGTTTGCAGGTCTCCAGACTCACAACATCAGGAGCCTATTTGGGTCACAGTTGTTCTGAGTGCCTTTACAGGCTAGGCTTTCCACCAAATGTTGTGGTACTATAGCTACAGACATCTGTTGAGACACTGATAACTTTGCTTGTTACTGTTTGCTTCTGGTCTTATCAAATGATCTCACTCCTGTGAAGAGAGGTACCCCTGAAGAACCAAACAGCACAATCCATACAGGTGCATGAAGTCTCAAAAAATTATCCTATTAAAGAACATTTCCTAGAAGATTTTTATCTTAACCACTCAAGGCACATATTAATAATGCAATCAGTTTTCAAAATATTCTATTGTGAAAATACAAGATGTAACTTATTTTTTGATTCAAAACTGTAAGCAAATGAGGAACAAGTTTAAAAGTACAGAACCCCACTACACACAATATGATTTCTAAAATAGGTTAAATACTTTTTGGATAATTTCAGATTTGCAACAATTGAATGATCGCAATAAATTGCCAGAACATTAGACTCCATCTATAAGTTCATACTAATTTAACTGCAGAAATGACAGATTTTTTTACATTTTTAAGTATGCTTTCCATGTAGTTCTCTTCCAGAGAAAGAAACAAAAACAAACAACTGAAAAAAAGCCAGCTTGCCCAGCCAGATTAAGGATGAACTGGAAGATCTTGACACCCACATACTCAAAAAATCATGTAAGGGCACATTATTGTCCACAGTTCAGTGAAGCTTAAGAACATTTTTAGTGCAATTTGTGAATATTTACTCTGTTGCTAATCTCATTTCCCTTTCAGAGGGCAAAAGGTTTACTATATTCTGCTTCACGCTTTACTGAACCTATACCTAAGCAGTTGCTTCCTTGTGGGAAAAGCATTAGAATGTTCCATGTTTTGAAGAATTACATCTTTACCAAGCTAAATACAGTCCATCAGAAATATGCACACAAAGAATGGAAACAGACATAAATATTGATACAAAAGTTAGATTTAATTTTGTTACTGAAATTAAGTGTTGTCTTATTGGACACAGCAAGTATACTGGGTACCCATGTTTTAAAGAACAGGGAGCAGAAGAGATACCCCTATACCTCCTGCCAGCTCAGATGTCCAAACAGTTCTTCCTCTGCTTCTTCCTTTCAGTGAGCTATTATTAATTTACTGCCTTTTGGGAAAAGTATATAAAACCTTCAGGTGCTGTCAACACAGTTTGGGCATGTCTGCTTTCCCTCCCTCCTCCTTGTTTTAAAGGGTAGAAGAAAAAATTACTCCATAAGCCAAATATCACAGAAATAAGTTCAAAAACTAAAGATGACTCTAAACTCAGAATCCAGGTTCCAAACAAAGCAGTGGAATTTTTTTTATTATCTTCACTGAATATTTAACTAAAAACTATTATAAAAAAGGACAAGAGATTCCAAAGATAAAACTCTAAAGAATTTTATAGTACACATTTGAAATCAACACCAAATGTGGGCCATAGTAAGATACAAGCTTAATTTTGAGTAGAACTTTTTGTAGAAAAATTAGAATAATTTTAGCATAATTAAGTCTGCAGTTTGATGAATCATTTGCTTTAGGATTACGTGTTTATTTTGCTTTTACATTAAACAGCCCTTGCAAGAATATTTTAATTTTGCTACCTACACAACACAGAAAAAATATAAAGAACACTTATTGGAGTTTCTATTCCGGAAAATTATTGCAAAAAGATTTCTCACTATTACTCATTAAGCACAAATACAACATGTTCAAAGCTAGACGCTGATCTGTTGGAAAGGCCAGGGTTATAAATTTATTCATTTCATTTAAAGACATATAGCGGATAATTTGAAAACACAGTGCAAAAGCCAGCTGTAGCATCTCGGTTTTTATCCTGGTACTTCAGAATTTCCTTTCCAGTTTGAAGGAAACAGAATCATTTGCAACAACACATGTAGATGCTTTATTTAAGACTGGATCACATTTTTAATACTAACTGGCTCACCTGCACTTTATTAAACAAATTAAGTCTAGTTTTAACATCTGATAACACTTCATTGAACAAGTATTTAACAGAACTCAACAAATATCAGGGCACACGAGGACTTCATACACTGCTTTCCATGTGAAGACTCAAAAATGTCAATAATTAGCCTGCATAACTTACTTCTGAAGAAGGTAACATTACTTTTATTTTATAAAGAGAGAATATGAGTAAGAAATAATAAATCCACTTGGTCAAGTAATGAATGAAACTAAGATTCCCAGTTTTCTGCTCCATGCTGCAGCCTCAGAGTGCTGAAAGTTCATTCTGTGTTCAGTCTTTTTGTGTTTATTTTTTGGTACATTTGTAATGACTTTCATTTTATCAAAAGTTTCTATTAATAAATCTCTTCTAAGACACAGAGCTCAACTACAGTTACTAGAAATAGACAACAGGGTATATGAATTAACAGAAAGGTAGACGGACTGTACCACAAAATGAAGCCTATGGAAAACATCAACTTCATTAGGGTACTTCAGGTCTTCAGAGACGGTCCAGGAAGATACTCTTGACATACTGAATGCAATTCTCCTCCACTCCCACAGAAAACCCACAAGCCTTCTTTCTTCTCAATACTTTATAAGCTATTACTTAGTTCTTAGAATTCAAAGAATAATATTAAGCCTGCTCCCTCATAGGCTATGGATGGCTGCTACTTCTCCATACCTCCCACACCATCATGTCCTTCCTACAGTGCCTTCAGGGGAAAGCATCTCAAGTCAAAGCAGTAGGTAACAGGACACAGGAGCCAAAAAGAAATGGTAGCAATATCCAGTACATAAATAATAGTCTGAGCCTATCTTTTTTTCTTGTCTTTTTTTTCTTTTTTGAAAGTAACAGCTAATACTGATTTGCCTCAGATAACTAAAGGAAAAAGACTTGCTATTTATAATCATCCATCCAGCAGTTAAATAAATAAATAAATAAGTCACAAATACTATGCTACATTAAAGCAAAACCCGAGCAATACACCCAGTTCACTTGTTAGCTTTAGTTACAAAAATAACCACTGAACTTGAACCACTCACCTTTGGCACACTGTTAAAAGGATCCAGGCAGTGAAAGGCAGGACTCTCCAACAAAGCTACGTACACCACTATCTGAAACAACAAACAACACATATTTTAGATTCGGCACTAAACTTGGAAGACCTTTAGCAAGGTAACTTAGTCTTCATACTAGCAGAATCTCCTAAAAGCAGGCAGAATGGCTCTAATTTGATCCACCTGTTTAACATAAATAGAACCATCTTCAATTTAACTTTTTTCAATGAATACAAGGTCAATTTAACCGCAGTCAACCCAAACCATCTAGGAAAAAAAAAAAAGCAACTACAAACCCAGGCATCACAATACAGAGAAAAAAAAATCAGTTAAGAAACGGAGCTAAGAATTCAGCCCAGTTTTAGAAATATTTTTTAAAACACTGTTATTTACCATTTCCCTTAGTTCTACATTAGTCAGTTTAACTTGCCCATACTTCCTAAGAAAATGGAAACACCATTACACATAGAAAACTGAGGTACATCAGCAAAAGCGTAGCCAGCAGTTTTGTGGGACATGACTCTTTCCACCCATAAGGCACTCACACACGTTCAGATGTGTAATCCAGCTGGTTTACTACTGTGTGTGGTTTGGGGTTGTCTGGCACAAGAGATACTGACCCAACATGAGTGAGCTCTGACAGAAGTGGTGAAGCTTGTCAAAGGGCCAGAGAACTCTGTTAAAGGAAATTCTGTTAAGTATTTTTAGCCACAAAAGTAATCTCTCAGAACAAACTTCAATGTATTTATACATTTGTTTCTGTTTTTTAATGACACTTCTAACTCAATAGGATGTCTGACAAATTCAGGTAGTAAATCCATTAAGATCCAATTCAAAAAGAAGGAAAAAATTCTGAGCATCTTTCTGTGCTGCAGCCCCTAGCTTGTAAGGACAATATATTACAATTCCTACTCAACCTGAGGCCACTCATGCAGAAATGTTTCTGTTCAAAGTCTTCTCTGAACAGATTCCAGCCAGCTGCCACTCTAAAAAGCATCCTATAAAGAAGTTCAATTAAAAAGCGAAATTCACCTAGTGATCTCATGCATCATCTGAAGGGAATCTATGAGGATTCTGGAGAAGGACTTCATCAGGGACTGTAGTGATAGGACAAGGGGTAACGGGTTCAAACTTAAACAGGGGAAGCCCAAATTAGATATTAGGAAGAAATTCTTTACTGTGAGCATGGTGAGGCACTGAACAGGCTGTCCAAGGAATCTGTGGCTGCCCCATCCCTGGCAGTGCTCAAGGCCAGGTTGGACAGGGCTTTGAGCAACCTAGTTTAGTGGAAGGTGTTCCTGCCCATGGCAGGGGGTTGGAACTGGATGATCTTAAGGTCCCTTCCAATGCAAACCATAATGAAGGAGCTGGGGGGGAAGTATTGACAAATACTGAAGTAATATAAATGCCTCACAGAGATGTTGTTCAAAGTTGAGCTTTAGAGTCCCATCCATTAATAAGTGGAGTAACAGAACTACTAAAACTATAGTTTGACAAACACGTAAGCATAAATATATTGTTAAGGGGTAAAGCACAAGAGTGTCTAATCCTCATCTCCCCAGCTGCAAGGGAAGCTAGAACATTGTTAGCGCTCCTGAAAAACACACAAAAAATACCCCAAACAACAAAAAAAAGTAATTGCAAGGATAAAGAGAGTGAGGATAAAAACTCCCTGCTCTTCCCTTCCCGGCCGGG
>JAVHNF010031319.1:0-12127 GCA_034783455.1 Micropsitta finschii | reverse complement strand
CTAGCAGGAAGTAGGTAAGAACACTGACTCCTTCCAGTAAGACTAAGTCCTTGTGTGACAACAACATGAAGTGAGTCAAAAGGTAATAGAATAATTTAGTATTGATACACAGAGCAAAAAAAAAAAGAGTAGAAAAATCATTTGAGAAGCAGTTACTATTTGATATCAGTAGCAGCTAAAAGAAAATATTATGAAACAAAGCTCTGAGTTTTGTTTGCATAACCATAGCTGGCTGTCATGTTCAGTGTTATTAAATGAGAAAAAGCTTTAATGTATACAATACCAACACCCTTTATTTAACAAGTTCTTGCAAAACCTTTGATAGAGAAATCAGTAAGCCTGTATAAGTCTCTGAACATCTACAATTTGATAAATGAAACATAAAAAATTTTGGTTTTTATAACTGTAGGAAACTTGCAACATAGGTTTCATGAAAGGGTGATATGAAAAGGCACAGATAAAGCTTCGTCTCCCTTGTTTAACACAACACAACAACATACCCTGTCCTGCAGCAATGACTTTCATTATTGACTAGTTCTTGCCTATTTAAGGAGGAAAAGCCCATCGTTAAAATTAAGAATATAGTTTTTCAAGCTGGACAAAGATGATGCAAAGCAAGATCAGGGCTTCATTTGTGATATTGAGTAAAGACAGCTAAATTTCAGCTAGAAAGTTCAGTCATGAACACTGAGCCTCAGGTCTACAGCCTGCAAGGTTCTTCCTTAGATCACTGTTTTAAAATACGTCTGTATGGGACATGAGGACATTTCTCAGTCTCTAACTAGCATTTAGCATATGGTAAACCGCATTTAATTTTCTTCATAATGATAAGTGTATTAAAACAAGGAATGTCAGAGGTGAAAAAGGTCTTGTATTCGTGAAACTTATGAACATTGTAGAAAGAGAAGTGTTTATATTCTAAGAAAGAACTGGAATTAAATTAAAAATATTTTCTGGATGCAAGTCTGAGCAGGGTTCACAAAGATGTACTTTAAGTAAGGCTATCAAATATAAATATTAATGCACTAATATGTTGTCTACTACTCTGCCAAAGAATATTATCAGGAAGGAAAGGAGGTGGTTCTCCTTCTGCTAGGAACAGACTAAATCAGAACACTCCAAGTATGAACACTGAGACATGCAGACAGAATGACCTTGAAATTCTGGGAAATGCTGCTGCTTTCTCATGTCATGCACTGTTGGCCTGGGGTGCCATTCTCCATGGTGTATCTGGAGTATAGTAATCTCCCCAAAGTGGGGATGGAATATCTGACCCTTTTGTGACTGGATTAAGTTTGGGATTTTTAAGCTAAAGTTTTCACACAGTTTCTTTTTGTTTACTGGACACATAACCCAGGGAAATTCAGTATCAGCATTAGGTATTTAGAGATCGGCAATGTAAGTATCTCAATTATAAACCACTGTAAAAAGAAAGCACAAGCAGGCATATAACATCAGGTTTTTTCATGCTTGTGAGTGAGCATACATACACTGTAATTCCATATATTTGGTATAAAGTGTGTTGAGAGAGTTTCTAGTTACGATAACTACTGAGTACAGTAGTTACGCACAGGCATTGTCCTTAAGCAGGGAATTTCTGAAGCGCAAAGTCCTGGTCTATGCTTTAAAGCTAAATGCAACCCAAATTGCAATCCAGTAATTCAGTTTGTCTCCTATTGAAGGTGACAAACAGAGAAGAATGAGGCAAGAAGAATTGCTCATCTTGAAATCCAGTTTTCTTGAAAAGCCATTTCTGCTCATCAGCGCCTGCTCCCCCTGCTTTGCTTCATACAGAATAATTTTCTCTATTTAAACAATTTGATCTAAGAGAAGAACAGCAGATGTTCAGTGAATTACATTTTCTGTCTATTGATAATTTGATTATAAAAAGGAAACAGGAAATATAGTCTTTTGTTTAAAAGGAAAACACTGGTTCAGCCCCCACACCATCTTTTTATTCAAATGCCACAGATTAGAACTCTTACCTTACAGGAAAAAAATGTAAAAATATCTGATGCATGTTTTCATTGATTTTTTTTTTGGTCTCTCTTTTTATCCCCAGACGGGTGCACATAGGTATTCATAGACCTCCAAAAAAAAAAAAAAAAAAAAAAAAAAAAAAAAAAAAAGAAAAAGAAAAAAAACCAAAAAACACTCAGAAAAGAAAATGCTAAGATTAATAGTTAAATTACTTATTAAAGGTTTTGACTTAGATTGAAATGAAATGAAAGGAATTGAAGTAGGAATCTGGAAAGCATCTCCTTATTGGTTTTATAAAATAAGATTTCCTATTCATTTTAATGATTTCCTCTCACTAAATGCTTAGCCCTGTATTCCAGTGCTTTTAGATGGAGAGAACAAATGACCTAGTCAATTCTGAAATACATTACTGACTACCAGACTCTCATAAGTGTAGAAAATGTTATTTCTATATAGCTACAATGGAAATCTAATGTACATTGTCAAGTTTATTTATATCTCAGATCATCTCACACCAACTGAGGCTTGAGACTGAAGTCATGAAGAGAGTATAATTTAGTATGGGCTTAAAAGTGAGTAAGTTACAGAAATCACTACACAAGTAAATGTAGAGCAACATTTAGCAATGGCCTTTAGACAACTGTCAATATGATTTTTAAAAAAATACACCTGTGCTAATAACTAACACATTATAAAAAGTTAGTTTGGTTTATAGTAAGTAAGTATAATAATAAAAATTCTAATGTGCTGCAAATATGTTAAACCTAAAGGCTTCACTGTAGCTTTATTTACATTAGGACTGTGGTATGTCTCAACACGTTGCATTTCATACAATTTTAATGCAGTAGATCAGAAGTATTTTTTACAGAAAAATAAAATGAAAATATCTTTGGTACTTGAAGAATGTAATTTGCATAATTGTATTACCTATTGCAAGCTAATAAAAAGTTTAAATCTTTGAGTACATAACAATCTAAGCAATAAAGGGTCTGCCATAAGTCTTCCTTGTAAAACTGAGTTAAACACACAAATCCACCTTCTGGACAATAACATGATCTATTTATATAGGAGGCCAAATGGAAAGGTACTAATTAATTTGCAGGATGTCTAATTTTATGTTTATTATTCAGGATTAAACTTCTTTTTGAACTTTGACTGGATACTAATTGTATTGGGAAGCTTAATAACCTTGGAGGTGAAAAGCTTAAAAACTTTGGAGAGAAGATAGCATATATTATGATACAAGTAGCTCGAACTTGTTATTAATGTTCCACAACTTTGTCTAATTCTTCATCCTTACCAGAGAGTCCTAGTGCTAGCTTTACATCCACCCAGTTGACCTTTTCCTGTAAAACCATGAAAGTGTTTCTTAAAGAAGGTTGAAGTTCTGGCATTGACCAGTTGTGGAACTGGAAACTAGACAAAGGCCAGCAACTCACTTTCACAAAGTTCATTGATGGTAGTTGTGTTCCTCCCCTGCTATCTTCCCATCTTCTCTCAGCTGCCTTTGTGGAACTCTTTTCTAACTCTAAGCCCATATAAGGAATATTTTCCTAGCTGCTTTGATCATATTTATATTTCCTCTCTGTACATTTCATAGCTTTCTTTTCCTACAGCATATTGATAGATAGCTATCTGTATGATGCAGAAGGCTCAAATGCTGGACAAAGCTCTGTGTGGTCTACCCTCACTTTGTCAGTTGTTTCATTTAGCTGATTCTTCACTTTGATTGGTTTATGTTGCCAGCTTTCACTGAATAGTTTCTCATTTTTCTTACGAAGTACTTCTATTTTTAGTGACCAGTCACACAGACATGGATTGCTTCTCCAGAATTTCTGAATATCCACTTCTCCCTTTTCTCAATTCTCCTCCTACATCAAGCAATGCTTGATGAAACCTCCCTCATGTAGGTGAAACTGGTTCATGCTATGCTTATGACTGAAACTTGAAATAATATATTTTCTAAGTAAGAATTAATCTTATATTTTTAAAAGATAGTGTAATGAGTTACTTAAAATTCTTACAGCTCTTAGAATTTTTATTGCCAAAAAATGAATGCCTTTATCAATTATACTCTGGATAAATGCTAGTTATTATACCTGTAATGGGGTGACCAGTTTTGTTGTCTTTAGGACTCAATGATCTAATAAGACCGCATCGTTTAGTTCATTTTTGTAACTAAATATTTCTGAAGGAAATTAATAATTTCAAGTATTTGTTGCTGATCACTGCAATTTGATTTGTGTCCTAATCATTTCTGCAATGACACAAAGGTCAAGGTAGCATACTCTTAGAAGACAGACACTAATTCATCCACAGTTTTGTTTTTATACATTAGCTTTCTTTTCTGCTGTGAAAAGTGTATTTGATACTTAAATCTGAAGAATACGGGTGGACTTTTATTTTTCTTTCTTTTATTTTTTTTCACCAGGTGAAGTTATGTACTAATTTATAGCAGGGTCTTTCCACAGAAGCAGTCTGAATAGTCCCACTCTGTGGAAACATGAAAGAGCATATCCTTTGAAGAGAGAGAAACAACCACCTTAGCATTCACTAGCGTGTCTCAAGGTAAGAATATTGCATATGGGTAGTTTCTGAAGAGAAACTGATGTGGCAAAGATTTAAACATTGATGTACCTTGAAATGTCTTGTTTGTCTGCTCATGTCTTTAATTTTCTGATTTCAGGAATGTTTTCAAATGCGTTTGTTCACAAGCAATAACTACTTCAATTACGTGAATTTGAAAAGGATATATAGTATGAAATTTTTTTTTTATAAGGTGAGAGAACAGTTAGAATATTTTCATGAGTCTTTTTTAAGTTGCCTAAATGAAGACTGCAACATTTTCTTTAAACAGAAAAGAAAGCAAATTTCTTCTTATTCCCATGTAAACCTCATAAAATCAACATAAAAGTAGGTGTGAGAACAAGGTTTGCTTTTCAAACTCCTGTTGCTCCTATGGTGCTTCTGGTAGACAGAATTCTTTTCTATTTATGAATTTAAAATTTATGCTTGTATCTTGCAGTGTTTCACTGTGGTGGAACTAATGATCAGCTGCTCACCTTGAAATCAGAGCTGTGTAAATTTCCTTGATTATTTTTGTTTGGTTGGTTTTGAAAAATATGTCCAGTGTGGGCACCTGGAGTATTCAATCATATCTTTCATTTGCCTACCAAATTCTGATTTGTGATTTTTCAAGCTAGAGTGTCTTACATCCTTCTGTTGTTGCTTAACAATTTCCTTCAGGCTTTTTTCCCTTTTAACCAACTTACGTACTACAGATTTAGGATGCTAAGTGAATACTTATTTTAAAAGAGTGGTTGGTATTTACTCACAATTATGCTTTTGGGTAGCATTAAGGTCTTCACTGAAGTTTAATTGTTTTTTCATTTAATTGTTTTCACTAAATAGTGTCCAGGAAATATTCTTTCCAGTCTTGTCTGCTGTAGAATTTTTATCTCTAAAATTATGACCTCTAAAATATTCACTTGCACAGAAGACTTATACTTTAGGGGTCTTAGGCATTTAATTAGATAACATAATTTAGAACACATACATTTCTAAAACTGATTTTAAAATACCACACTGATTGCACAATTTTAAGCATAATACAATAATAATATTGGGGATTATCACCAATGCCACTGGAACTTCAGTAGTGTTAAGGAGGAGTACAGCAAAAGTCTAAGATGGAGAAACATATTACTGTGACCTTGCTTGTGTAATAATGGCCTTTCAAACATAAAAAAGTTCCTGGGGAAATTCTACAAATTTTGCAAGAGTTGAGAGTTCATGGGTTTCTGTGGTTTAATGGACCTAGTTTGTAAAGAGGTGGGCAAAAAAGTTTACTAGTTTGATGGTTCCAGGGTGGCATTAATATAAGGAATATCGCTCATAGGCTACAGGGTTTGTGAGGTCTCCACTGAACAGATTTGGAAATGCATTGTATAATTCTGTTTTACTTAAATAAACTGTATACTGTGTAAGAAATTTCTATCTAATTGTTACTTTTTTACCATTTTTGTGCCACATAAAGTGGCATTTGAATTGCTGTTTACAGGTAAAGAATAAAAGTAAATTGTCATTTTAGCAATTTTTTGAATCAGCAGAAGGGCTTGTTAAAAGCCACTGAGATTATTTTTTTATGACCTGAGAGGGAACACTTGGCTAGTTAAGGCCATTCAAGCCTGGCTTTTCTTTTTAAAAAGAAAACAAAGTCTTTGTTAAGCTTTTAAGGACCATTTTAGAAGTATCAGTTTAACTTTAGGTTACTGTACAGGGATTATAATGGCTTAACAGGTAAGGTTTCTTTTTTAAAAGCCTTGTGAATCTCAACTGCCAAATCTGTCTCCTATGAGCAAGGTGAATGACTAAAACAACTTCCATACGATTTTTCTTTCTTGTCAGTAGAGAAAAAAATAACTGCAGAAAATTGAGGAAAGACTTGAAGAGAAATGACTGTTGCATTTAGGGACATTTTGTCACTTTAAAGGAGGTGTGGTAGTTCTGGCCTGGATGTGAAGTCAGAAAGGGAGTTGAATGCTTTTCCAAAAAGATTGAGCTGCTGAGGTCTAATAAGATGGCTGTGGGAAAGGCATTGATACTGCAGGCTGATTCATCTTCCTGTCCACCCAGGAAAACAACTATCAGCCCAGTCACTCTTCAAGGGAACAGCAAATGGTTCCTCTTATCAGTTCTCACCAACTCATTCATTTCCTGGAGGGACAGGAAAAGCACTATCACCTGCCAAAACTTTTGGGGCATCCTGGAGAGAAAATTAGCTCTCCAGGGTATAAATGCAAAATCTCAGACTGTTTCAACCAAATTAAGAGTGCAGACTGGCAAAGTAATGAACAGTTGCCTGTGTTTATGGATAACAAGGTAATCCATTTTGTAACACAGGGAATTGTCACCACACATCTTCATTACACTTTAACTTTATTAGTATTTTAAATTCAAAATTTATTTAATTCGTTTTCTCCTTCATTTTGATCAAAGGACATTAAAATATTTCTCTTAGCCAATAGTCCTGTGTCTGTATTCCCATGCATATGCCTCTTCTGTGTTCTTGTTTACCTTAGGTACCATTAGATCCATGTCTGCCATTGCATTTTGCAAACTGCTTTGGAAGCATTTTTCAGTCTCTGCCTTTGAATTATTTTCTGCTGTGCTGTAATAATTCTTATCCCATCAACTCCAATGAGAATCCCATCCTCAGCCCTAGTGTGGGAGCACTTGCTTCTAACAACTGCAGCCATCAACAGGTATAAATGTGAGTTCACACATCTGTGAAGTGAATGTAAACAAAAAATATGTTTTAAAAATTTAGTAAACAAGGTATTGCACATATCTAGCCAATACCATTAACTGGCTTTCTGAAATGTATATATGTAGAGAAATGGAAAGGATAAAATCCTTGCATAACTTAAAAAAAATGTAAAATCTAAGTACAATATGACATGCCAGAAGGAATTTGGAAGGAAATTCTTTATACTTCAGTATCAGCAACTTCATCAAGCATTTTATTGTTTATTGAGGTAATTATACCAGTTTATATGTTTACTGATCTACTCACCAAAGAGTGCATTGCACCCGTTTTGACCTGATCAGGAAAACTGGGAGGTGCTTAAGTCTAATGCACAGCATGAGAGCACAGAAATGTGGTAGAAATTCTACAGATGGAGAACCTGGATAACTGTGTTAATAGTGTTTTTCATTTCAAAATAGACCTCATCTAAGGAAGAATCAGTAAAAGCATCACTAAAGGGATTTAAGGATTTGAGATAAGAGGGGGCAAATGTTTTGAAAACAAAACAGTTTCTCTTGGATTTAAAAAAAAAATCAGATCAATCAAAAAATGAAACTTTTCTGTATTTTGAATTTGCCAAATTTCCTCTCTCTATTTTTCCTTCCTAGTTCAGTATCAACACATTCTTTAATTCCTCTTTATTGTTCTGTTATCTCTGTTGTCAGTGATAATGATGATTTTTCCCTTGTTTAATGTCTGCATGCTCAATTTTAAAGTAAAGTAAGGTAACTCAAGCGAGATGTTTATGTTTCTGTGTAAGCCCTTTTCACTTATTTTTCTCTGCAGTTGTTAGCAATACTATGGTTCTTGATTCATACATATTTTTAGGTAAGGTATTTTTTCTTTATCTGGAAAGAGGTATACAAACTTTATAGAAAATTAAGTGACTTTTTCAGTAGTTTATTTCTGGTATCTAAATTTACCTGTCTAACTGCCTCTTATTCTGATCCTTATGCACAATTATCATTGCAGTCGTCTCCTGGCCAAATTCAAAATACTGTTGATGTTTTTTTCAAAACATGCTAGTTTCACATTTTAAATTCTTCCATGAATGGCATTGTCAACTCACCATATTTTACAGTGTCAGGAATAAGCTTACCATTCTTATTTTGAATGCTCTTCAAAATTTTGATCCCAAATTTTTAATAATAAGTCTTACGCCTTACCAGTTTTCCTAATCCCACTACTCTGTGAGTGGTATTACTTTGACTTGTTGCTACTCAGTTTTCCCCACTTCCCTTGTAACTGCTCCTCAAGCTTTCTCAAAAAGTTATGTTGCCCTGCTTCACACCAAGTATAATCCAGTTTCTTAATGTAACATAATTGTCTATATCTTAAAAAAATGTATGCTATTCTGTCAAAGTGTATGTAACTAATCTTTCCATTATTAGGACATTTTATTGAACATGGATTTTGGTAGAAATCTACTTTTGTCTAAAAAACCGCCACAAAATATATTTTGCTTTTCCTAGAAATTTGCAGCTTTTCATCAAGAAACTGAACTCTCTCAAATCACCAAAACTTATGATGTGCATTTCAGAACTCAAATGTCTGCCCATGCCTGTCTAAGTAATCACTCTACACACTGAGTAGGTTACAGAAGGCTCCCAAGTTGGACACAAACCGAAGTTGTTTTGGCTGGGGTCTATTTGTTTTCTTTTTTCCTTTTCACTGTTGGAAAGTATGCCACTGTCTTCAGAAGGCCCCTGCCTCCATAATGCTCTTGACTTTTGGAGATGGTTTCCAGTTTTTAAGACCTAGCTACAGAAGAAGATAACTAAGAAACAGGTATAATTTTTGGAAATAGATTAAGACAGTGTGAAGTAGTCTTTCACTGACCCAAGGTATGTTTAAGAGAAGGAAAAGGAAAGTACCAGAAACAGAAAACTAGATATACAAGTGAGACAGATCAGATCAGGAATCATAAGCTACAGGGGCAAAGATCAGAAATACCCTAGGGGACTCTAATCTGAGATCAAAGCAGTGTTTCAAACTGCTAAGGAAGCTGAGGCAAGGGAAAGCATGTAGGTGTTTTATCTAGATTTGTATACTTACCCTAATGTAAAAGGTGCAGAGATTTGGTGTCCTTATACAGCCTGCAAGGCTGATTGGTGTGGCTATCATTTGCTCTGAAGAAGCAAACTATCACTCCTGGGTTTTGTTATCTTTCCTTTTATTTTATCCTGTGGGTAGTCAAACCTAGTACAGCACAGTGCTATGAGATTGTGTGTTCTGCTCTGTGAAGACCAGTGATGAAGACTGTGTTTCACACTTTTCAGTGGTGTCAGATGGAAACAAGGAGTTGTCAGACATAGCACTGTGAAAGGGACTTTAAACTTTAGTGTGTCAGGACCTAAAAAGCAGTCTGCTGAATATCTTTTTGAGAAAACTGTGTCAAGGCTCATTTGTATGCTTGTGGTCGTTCTTTACATGCGAGTCCCAGTCTAGGTGGCTGCTACCCTGAACGTTATTGCAATACTTTTTTTGTGGGAGGAGAAAAAAGTAAATCCCAAACCATCAAAGCTGGGCATTTTGCTGGACCACTTTGCTTTCTCTTTCACATTACTGAAGCAATATTCCAGAAAGCTCCAAGGAGCTGTATATGCTTTAAATTCCTCTTTTCAAGAAGAATTGAATGAGATTGTTCATTCAGCATGACCTCCATCTTATAAGAAAACACATATTTTTTAAAAAACCAACCAAAAACCAGACCTAGTTTGAACCATTCTTTCTACTTGCAGGAGAGATTTACTAGCCCCCAGGAATTTCAACACGCAGCAGCTGGTAGATACAAAAGTGTAAGAAACTTGTCAGAACAAGTAACAAGAGGATGAAATTCCCTAAAGCTGTTTTAACCTGTGGAATCACCTTTTGCTTGATAGCAATCTCTCTGCGATTTAGAAAGAGGTTACAGTTTGTAACAGTTTAAGCCTCTATCCAGCAGCTGTGCTTTCTTGTTACCCAGACTGCAAAAATGACTTGATGTTAAGTCCTTTTGAGCCATTTCTATGTGTGTTTCCAAGTTTTATATCACTGGAATATTATAAGACACAGATCACTATTCTGAAACTGCAGAGGGGCATGCGTATAATTTCTGTGCCTTTTGGTACATGTCAGCTAGCAATACAAGCTTAAATAAATGTTTCACAAATTTTGGAACAGGTAACTAAAGTAAAATGAGAGCCCCACTTCCCCCTCCCCCCTTCTTTATTTTATTTTATTTTATTTTATTTTATTTTATTTTATTTTATTTTATTTTATTTTTTCTGAAAGAAAAGTATGACTTTATGGGTAAGAGATTAGTTTTCTTCACTATTGATCTAGTTGACAAGATATTTCTGCCTTGAAAAAGTATCTAAACCCAACAGCATTATGCTATATTCTGTCTACTAATAATTCAGACAGCCTTTTGTAAGTGATTTCATTGAGAAGTATTTATTTGAATAGAAAAAAATCTTACACCTAACAATCCACATATACCACTCCTATTAAAGAACTTGCATTGCACAGTTTGATAATTTATAAGCAACCACTAACACTCCACAGCATTTCATTTTGATGTGGCACAACAGCATTGCACTTTTAAGGGGACTCTCTTAGCAGTGTCCTAGAAAATGCTGGAAAATCATCAAATATTTAAGACGGGCACATCATGATGCTTTGAAAATGTTTTGTTAAGTGCTAAGTTTGTCACCATGCACACAAGCTTGCACATTTTTATAACAGTTTTCTCTTCCATTTTGTTTCATTTATGATCTCACAATCATATGAACATTTATAATAGGAATTATAACTCCTTTCTGTTATGACTTATTTCTGTTTCCTTATAACCCATGTTACATTGCTACTGTGAAGACAAGGTTAGTTATTAGAAATTCCAAACCAACAGAAATATATATCCTTAAAATTGAAGTTTATTATATAAACACTAAAAAAACCCCAGTACTGGACCTGTTTTCAAAACAGTCATTTAACTACTGCCAGAAGTATGCCCAGTATCCAAATATTAGTCTGAAAGAATTCAAAAACCATTAGAAGCATATACAAAAGTTTGTTGTTGCTTTTACTGAATTATTAAATTATCATCATCAAATATATTAGATGCTTTGAATACATAACTTTTCAAAATTATATTGAATAGATGATGGCATACTATTTCAAAGATATTCCAGGAGAAATTAACTGCTTCACACATTTATAGCAGGATTCTGGACTAAGATCAGAAGTGAAATAAAGATCAGAGGTTTCCATAGTTTAATTCTGTTAATATATTGTTTTGGTTTTTAGCAATGAGTTCAGATCTCTTGGAATTCTGTAAAATGTTCTCTACAAGTATGCCATTCTGATACTTAAATGTTACTGGATCTATGTATACATGATTTTGACAATCTTCATGTATTGCAGGCAAGTCAAATTGTTGCTGAACAAGGCCATATCTGAATTATTGATTGTCTAAATTACCCTAAAGTTTAACCATCATTACCACTCCTGATGTAGGAGAAGGTATTAGGGCAGAAGCACCCACCAGATTTGGGCCTTCCTTAAATACCTTTAACCCATTCTATAAAGAGTAAGCAGTAGAAATCAACTTTTTAATGATTAAATCCTCTTCCAGATTTGATAAGCTGTTCTTGCAAAATCTTTGTGATGGGTAAACAGGTGAGGTACCACTAATGTTTTACAAAGCAGACATTGTTAATTTGCTAATCTGAATCTATTCTTTTTGTAGATAGCATAAAACATTAAAGAACACTGCTGAAAACTGAGTTTTCAGTTTGATGTCTGTGAAAGTATGTCATGTTAGTAGAGAGAACCTGCATAATCATCTGGAAGTTTAAA